>CM076905.1:36336177-36605761 GCA_039519145.1 Kokia cookei
CAATCCAAATAAATCACAATATTGTCAACACACTATTTACACATATACAATACGAAATATATTAACCTAAATGGTTGGTCGCAAACTGCAGTTCTATGTTGTCATGTGATAGCATGAAAGGAGTTGCCATAACCCCTGCATTGTTACTTTCAAGCAAAGAAAGAGAAGCTATTAGTCTTTGCACGCACAGACACGAGCACAAGCAAATAATAAGTGTAAAGGATCACTAGGTGAACCACAAATGATTGTAAATGCACATGTAAACGCGTGCAGGAGGCCATAAACACTTGAACTTGCAGCACTTTATATGATTTCTTACATTAGGATATTTAAGGGAAGATTCGAGGACTGAAATTCTGATGCAAATTTCCTTACAGATGCCACGGAACTAAGATCTAACTCCATCACATCAATCTTAGCACCATTTATTTCTTTAAGTATAGCTTCTTTGACATTCCTACCAGCATCCAAGTTCCTTACTGCCATAACCACATGAACACCACGCAATGCAAGAACTCGTGCTGTCTCTACACCAATGCCACTTGATGCTCCTGAAATGGAACTCACATAAGCTTTTGGGATATATATATATATATATATACATATAACATCAAAACCACCATTATAAAAGGCTATACAGTAGTGGCATTTAATAAATACAGAATGTGCTTCTCTTGAATGAAGAAGATTAAAACTTTCATATACCAAAGAGATTTCAGCATAAAATATAAACTTAACCGTATATATAACCGAAACCCAGAAAAAATTATACGCCGCCTCAATGCCAACAGATATCATCAACAAGTTTATTAAAAACCCAGACTAAAAAAACCTGTAACGATGGCAGTGAGAGCAGTTCCATCAATCCCTTGAGTAACGTCCTCTGCTGTAGAATATGCAGAGAAGCCAGATGCTCCTTTCCAGCTAAAAAGCCACATACTTTCTTTCGCAGATCAGTTTCCAGCTACAACCAAGATGGATGGGTGGGTAGGATGAACTGTAATCGGACTGCAAATCGCTGATCGGTTTAGTAGGAAACTAGTACTCTTTTTTAAACTTGGAGAGCTACAAGTTACCATTAATCAATCTCTGAATTCTTAAGACCTTCTTGGCGTCATTGCCCACTTTTGATAACGATTTCTTCTTGTAAAATGGGGAACCATAAGATCAAATGAAATCATGAAACGTCATAAACTCAGAGGATGGGTAGTTATTATTACTACGTAACATTTAATAAAGGTTAAAAATCTCTCATAGATGTCCTTTACTCTTCATCAATTAGGAATTTAGTCCCTACAAAAATTTTTTCAAAAAATTAATTTCTCCATTTTTTTATTTCAAAATTCAAGTCTAATAATTAAATATGTTTATGGGTCGAGTT
Source organism: Kokia cookei (assembly GCA_039519145.1). Taxonomy (NCBI): domain Eukaryota; kingdom Viridiplantae; phylum Streptophyta; class Magnoliopsida; order Malvales; family Malvaceae; genus Kokia; species Kokia cookei. The sequence goes on from CM076905.1 coordinate 36,337,559, forward strand.
ACAAACTCAAGTTTAAATACCCTCTTGAAACTTAAGTGGATTTAAATAAAAATATTACATCTGTTTAAAAATAGACCCGTTTTATATGTTTATAGTATAATATATTATGTTATATATATTATAATTTATAACAAAAAAATTAAATTTACAAAGGTATACTACTAAAAATAACCTTCAATGTTTGATTATTTGATCACCTTAATCCTTTATTTGTTAGCACTTTAACCCCTAACATTTTTTTTTTTCAAATTAATTTATTTTAACGGACATATTGACCTAACCATTGGTTGATTAACAATTAACATAAACCACTGACATGGTGCTATTTCATCCGTCAACAAATGATTTCATCACCATCTCCATTCACCGTCACTATTGTCCAACACCGTTCAAGCCACCTTGCCCCAAAATACTCTCCTCTTCTCTTCTTTCAAGTTCTCCAATTTGTTCTCAAAAAAGCTTTTCTGAAAACCTCAAAATTCATCCTTGAGCCTCGACCTTCTTTGTCTCCTATCTTCTTTTCCATTCGTCAAATGACCTCAATTACTTTATTCTTATTCAAATCTATTTTTGAATTCATATTTTTATCTAAATCCTTCCATTTTTAAATAAACCTTCAAGTCTAAATAAGTGATTAAATCCGTGATCAAATTTTCATGTAGGTTTTTTTTTTTACGAGAAAAAGACACGTTGGAACATGACATCAAGCCCACACAATCGATGTGGGGCTTTGGAGATATATTAATTAATTTTAATGCAATTCCATGAGTGAGGACGGAAGTTGGTATGGAAACTGTGCATTAATGCTGTATGCATCGACATGGGTCCTATTCAAACAAATGCCGTCTTGCCCATTGACGGAGCATGTTACGTTGGCAGGCCCTAAACCCTAAATAACCCTAACCTATATGAAGGAATTGAACTACTACCCAATAAAAATTAGGAAATACATAAAAGAATCCTCCATTAATAAAAGCGGAATACAGCACAACTCTAGGGATAATTTACACACATTAACACCATAATTCAAAATGCAGTTCAACACAACAAAGGACTAGTAGGAACACAAAAAGTAGAAGAAGATCCCAACTTACACACACATACACACGGGGGGATTTAATCATTTCAATCTCTGGTCTTGAATGGAATTGCTCTAATGATTATCTGGTGGTAAATTGCAGCAAGTGCAGCTCCAATGAAGGGTCCAACCCAGAATACCCACTGTAAAACAAAACACAAAAACACTTTGCTCAATCTGTCTTAACAATGCCAAAACTAAGAAACAATTGGGAATGAGGAATGATACTAACATGGTCATCCCAAGCATGGTCTTTGTTGTATATGATGGCAGCTCCAAGACTCCTTGCTGGGTTAATACCAGTTCCAGTGATGGGAATGGTGGCCAAATGAACCAAGAACACTGCAAACCCAATCGGAAGTGGAGCCAAGATCTGCATTGTAGTTGCAACAAATACATTACAAAATGTCAGGCAAATTATGTCATATATATGCACACTTGGCATTGGAATGTGTTGCACCATACATTCCAATCCTTTTTCATATTGATGTGGCTATTTTCAAACATAAAAAATTTATCACTAGATTCTTGCCACATCAGCATGAAAAAAGGATAGTCCAATTAATCCAATCACATTAGTCCAAAATGAGTAAAATTATCTTCTAGGTTCTTGTATGAAAATTTTACTTGAATGACCAGTTTGCTCAAGGACTAATTTGTCCATTTTTTGAGTAGAGGAAGCAAAATTGCACAAGAGCTTCCATGGTACTTTTACCTCCAAAATGCACAATCTATGTGTCAGGCAAATTATGTCATATATATGCACACTTGGCATTGGAATGTGTTGCACCATACATTCCAATCCTTTTTCATATTGATGTGGCTATTTTCAAACATAAAAAATTTATCACTAGATTCTTGCCACATCAGCATGAAAAAAGGATAGTCCAATTAATCCAATCACATTAGTCCAAAATGAGTAAAATTATCTTCTAGGTTCTTGTATGAAAATTTTACTTGAATGACCAGTTTGCTCAAGGACTAATTTGTCCATTTTTTGAGTAGAGGAAGCAAAATTGCACAAGAGCTTCCATGGTACTTTTACCTCCAAAATGCACAATCTATGTATCTCTTGTTCTCCAAGCTTCTCAAATCTTTTGTTTAACAGTTTCTCTTTCATCCCCCCCCTCCCCTTTAAGAAGCCTCTCAATAACATGATTTGGTGCTGAACCTAAACTAAAACCCTTCTGAAAACTAGATACTATTTACTTTAAAGCCAATTTATATATGATATGTAGTGCTTAGACACGTAAAAGTTCCCTTCTACTACTTGACACCTCTAATATATATATATAGTTAGATCAACTAAATTAATTAATAATAGTAGTTCCTGCAAAATCTAGTTATGGCAAGAAGAAAACAGTACATACAGGAACATGGGAGTCTCTGGCATTTCTCTTAGCATCAGTAGCAGAGAAAACAGTGTAAACAAGCACAAAAGTCCCAATTATCTCAGCACCAAGACCATCACCCTTAGTGTATCCATGGTTCACAACATTAGCTCCACCACCCAACATCTCATAGCGGTTATCTCCTTGGAATCCCTTCACCACACCAGCTCCACAGATAGCACCAAGGCACTGCATGATCATATAGAACACTGCCCTTGTAAATGACAGTTTCCTTGCTAGAAACAACCCAAAGGTCACAGCAGGGTTAATATGACCACCTGAAAAAACAAACCCAGATCTGGTTATTAAACATCTTTTTAACAATTAAATCTTCATCATCTTCAACAAGTTCAAGATAAAAAAAAAAAAGAAGGGGAAAGGTGACCTGAAATGCCTGCAGTACAGTAAACAAGAGCAAAGATCATGCCACCAAAAGCCCAAGCAATTCCTTGAATACCAACAGTTGTACATTTGGTTTTAGACTGAGACACACCCATGACAGTCAAGATAGTGATGTAAAGGAACAAGAAGGTGGCTACAAACTCGGCAATACCAGCTCTGTAAAAAGACCATGATTTGAGTTCACCAGGCTCAAATAAGGGTGCTGCTGGTGGCTCCTTGTAGTCCTTGTCTGTCTGGGCTGATGTCCCAATAGGTTGTCTCTCTGAGAACTTGCTTGCTCCCAGCTTAACATCCTCTTCTTTACCCTCCATCTTCAAAACAAAGATTCAAGCTTTTTTTTTTTTTCTCTCTCAAATGCAACCCAACCTAAAGTAGTGATGGTAAGAGAAAGATGAAGAATCTGGTGCCTTTATAGATGGGATAATGTAGCGAGTGTAATGGAATTATTTGGCTCAAACCAAAAAAGTTGGGTTGTCTTTTCTTTTCATTATTTAAATTAAATTAAAAGAATTTTATTTCATTAAAAAACATATTAACCAGAAAAAATACTACTTTAATATAAATATATCATGAAATATTTTTATTTAAATAAAATGATTCTATTAAGATTATGATTAGAGGTTTTTGGAATTGGAAAGATGGTTCTGGAAAGAGCAGGAGGATGTTGACAGGTTTCTTGTTGGTTTATACCCTTTGTTCTTATCCTCAATACAGTTTCTTTCAAAATTTTTATCACAAACAATGGTTAAAATAGTTATAATATTTTTGTAAATTTGTAATTTAATTTTTATATTTTGTAAATTTTAAAATTTAAATCAAATTATTAATATTATTTAAATTATTTTATTAAATTTAAGTTTTTTTATGTCTTTGTTTTAATTATATAAATTTTAAGTGAATATTTTTCATTTTAAAAATGTCACATAAATTAATTTAATAATATTAATTATTGAATTTGAATTTTAAAATATTAAAAATAGAGAGATTAATTTTATGAAAATAAAAATATAAAGATTAAATTTTAAATCTGTAAAGAGAATAGGGAGATATGATATATTTTAACTGTATTTTTAGGTATCTTGATTTTGATTAATTTGATTAGCTGTTTTGGTCCTCGTGAATGTCCACCTAACGTCCTCATCACAATAAAATAAAGCAAATTCTCTGGGTAAGCAATAAAATATTAGTAAAAACACATCTGTTTGCGAAGGTAGTATTTGATTGGGCGGTTATAAAGCTTAAATCACCACAATTAAAACAAATCCAGACACTTGCCTGCTCCTTTTCAGCCTTTTAGACGGTTGTGATTCTATTTTGCAAAATACGTTGTTTTACTTTCGTAATGTTTATTTGTCAGTCTCGTGACCTAACAAGAAGCAAAATTAGGATAAAATAGGTCATACGTTCTATTTTTATTAATTTAAAATTTAATTTTTATATTTTATTTTAGGGATTTAATTTTATTATTTTTAAATTTATATTTAATTAAATACTGTTAGATTTTTTATTAAAATTTTTAGTATGATATTTTGAAATAATTAAAATGCTCATTTGGTTATCATGTAATTTGGGAATGATATTGTAATATACTTAAATTTAACCAAATTTTAATCGTGTTAACAGTTGAATTTAAAAAAAAAAACTAATTTTTAAAATAAAAATGCATAAATTATATTTCAAATTTGTAAAGAATACACTAATTTATTAGATATTAATAAACATCGATAATGACGGTAGAAAGATCGTAAAGTAAAAAGAAAAGAAAATAAGAAAACACAAATTTTACGTGAAAAAATTTTTCAAGAAAAATCACGACCAGAGGAAAAAAAATTCACTTATGTTAAAAACAAATGATGTAAAAGAAATTTCAATTACTTTTATTTAAGAGTTAAAAAATTTTATTCTAATCAAAATCTAATAAAAAAATATAATTTTATACATATTCAACTTATACAGTATAGTTCAACCCTCAAACCTTTGCCGTTATAAATTTTCTTATTTTAATATTATATTTTATTTTTTAACAAATAACAAAATTCAAATCACAATTTTTAACCGTTAAATATATTTTTCACTTTGATTTTGGGTGTGAAACGGGAGCGAGAAGCAAATTAACAAAGCAAAGGGCGGTAGTAGGGTCAGGTGCAAGGGCAATGGGAATATTATTTATCTATTTATTGGATGAAAAGGGAATATTATTTAAAAAAGAAAGAAGAAAAAGGTGGATAAAAAGTGACCCGTTGGAAGGGGGAGGGGGGGTTACCGTTCGGGACAGTGACAGCCACATGGGGAGTGGGCAAAACACATAACGGCTATGTATGTGTGGGGTGATAGAATAGGAAGCGAGGGAAGGCCAGGGTAAATAACTGTTGATTCCGTATCACCACTCACCCTCCTACATTTAATAACATTTAATATAAAAAATTGGACATGATAATAAACAAGAACAAGTTCCTGTCACTCTATTTATTTATTTATTATAATTTTGCTGTTAGCCAGAGAGGAAGAGGAGAGATCCTCCTTGGCACAGTGATATACTCTTGTCTTTTCAACTTTACATGAAAAAAGCAGGAAAGTCAATCATGGTAGACAACTCACACTCATGCTCACATGCTGCCATAGCCCCACACCCTGCACTTGTGCAGCCTTTTTAGTTCCTCCCAACATCAATTTTAGTTTCAAAAAACCTGATTTATTCAGGAGCTTTCTTGTTGTATTAGAATTACACTCATCATCATCATCATCATCATCATCAACCAACTACCCTTGCCCATTGGCACATGGCATTTGCCCATTTGTCTTTCTTTTGTCAACAGAGGTAGCCAGTGGGTATCAATTAGACAACCGGCAGCCACCTAATGGTCGGTTGGACTGATCAAAGTTCTTATCATCCCAAACTTTCCATTCCCTTCATCAACATGCAACTGCATTCTTTTTTTCTTATTAGTTCTGCAAAAGATTTCTGCCATATCATATAATGATATGAGCATGTACAATTTAATCATTGAATTTTTGGCTTCCATGTATATATATATTCTAATTTCTTCTCCATTCAATAATTTCAGCTCAGACACATCTAGACATGATTGAACCGTTCATGTTCCATGAAGGTAATCAATCATTTTTAAGCCTTCAAATCTCTGCTGCTCTCTTAAACTTGAGCTGTCATGATCCTTGCATGATTTTAGGAAATATGCTTGATAATGCAGCATGTTATATATACAATATAATATAATCTTAGCCACAAGGGAAACTAAAAGAAAAATTTAGATTTCTAAAAGAATACATACTGAAATACTTGCAGCAAAATGGAGCTGGGCTGAAAGCTGTGAATTATTTCATAAGCAATTCTTCAAGCTTATCAAATACTGCAAACTACTTGTATTATTTCTGTTTAAAAAAAAATGGTACACACTAATGCTAATTGATAACATGCCCTACATAGCTTTAAAGGGCATTGAGATTTATGCTAGAGCAAAAGTAGGTTTTGAATGATCATCAGCCTCAGCCACACATTAACAATATTGTAACTACAGAAAAAGGTCTTACTTTTCATCGTTTAACTCGTCACTATGTTGGTGTTCAAGTTGGATATGGGGGCAGGGTCTTTCTGATTCTCCTCTTGTCCAGAGAACTCTCAAATCACCTAGCTTTCTCTCCAGAATCAAAAAGGTTCCTGCAACAAGGCATGGAATTTATCAAGCTGACAGTAAAGAGACTAAGGCGTTCAATTTCTTCACAGTAACAAATTTTACCGAATGTACAAGGGACAATGTAAAGGAGTGCAGGTTGACCATGTCCATCCATCAAATTTAGTGCCACGTATGTAACGAGAAGACCTGCCATAGGCGAGAAAGGAGTTGTATTTTAATTCCTTTACCAACAACGAACAAACCATTTTTTTCATGGGCACTGTAATATCATATCTTACATAAGCAATCATCGCCCACAGGAAGTATCCAGCTCGAAGAGTCTTGTTTGCCAGCCAATCATACCTGTAACTGTAAGCAGTTCGAGTGATATCTAACTTCTAAGCAGATAAATAAGCAATTTCAGAGTTCAATAGCCAAAAAAGTAAGAATAAAGCATTTGAAAAGTAGTATGTGCCATTCCAAAATGACAGGTACAATAAGGAACAAGTTTGCATGAACAAACATTAACACGAACAAAATATTTTGCAAGTGAAGACTGCAAAGTTCGAACCTGAGGGAAAATGCTATCAGCAATCCAGGTAAAAGGATATCACCAAACCCTATTATGCTATAACCACCCCATGGATCAAACATGCGTGGGATCTTCAGTAGCATTGGAATGCCATCCTCTCCAATTTTATCACCACGAGCTACCTATGAAAAAGACAAGCAATCAATATCACATTCCAAAGACTAAGCCTTCTAATTCTGATGTAGCATGTGGGCTAAAGTTTGATACGGTATATACTAACCACAATAATCACACTTTCATGGAACAACTTCGTTGAAACAAACACCCAAAAGATGTCATATATGAAGGCACACCCGAGTAGAGTTGTTCCCACCTGATTCACAAACCAAAAAGATGTTACAATATAAAAAGTGTTTGGGGAAATCATTACATATTCAATTATTTAGAAATTCCAACGAGAATTTACAGAATTAAGAAGCATTCATGCTAATCGAAATACACAAATGCTACCTTGAGATTAGGTACATGGACAATTTGCAGAACTGTGGTTATCAGTGCAATTCCCTGAAAACTTTGCAATGTAAATGTCGCATCAACTTCTTATCAAAATAAGTAAACGAAGGGAGAGACTATAGGACCTATGAGAAAACATGTCCAGTATACATCTACCTAAAGTGGTTGTATGCACTTATCATTAATGTGATAATGTAATGCGTATCACATAGATGGTTCCATCAATGAACAAAAAGAGCACTCTAAACCCACTATTTGGAGTGAATATTCTAGGCAAGCAATGGCTAGATGAAAAACAAAAAAACTTCTAACATACTTAATTCATACTAAGAAATACAAGCATACCTTAACAATAGAGCAACCAAGCAAGTTTGAAGGCCCTGCATATACATAAAACTTCAAAGTTATATGCTAATACTTCATTGAAATATCTGGAACAACTAAGAAAAAAAATTAGTAATGTTCACAGAAACATATAGTGTATGGCATGCATGCCCAGGGGAATAATAACGAGGAATCATACATGAAAGAAAGTTCTACATCTACACCACCTATGCAGAAAAGAACCACCAAAAGCTCAACAAACCAGTATGACAGAAGTTTGTAAACCATAACCAAGAAGCATGAAGCAACAACAACAAATAAGATGGCTGACTTGGTGTTGATGTCTACTATACCACCAGAATCTACATGTTTGCTTTCCTGGATTTCATCCAAAGCATCCTACATTGACATATAAGGTCTTAATAAGAATAATATAGCTGCAAGCATACAGACACAGATGTAGATATGTTGCATTGTGCAATACGTTAAATTAATTCCAAGTGACCTTTAATAGTTTGCCCTGTTCAATAGCAGCTTCTCTTGCACTCCATGTTGACCAATATGAAGCACATATTATGGTACCAACAGCCATCAACCATAGAAACACTTCGGCTATGTCAACTAGTGGTCGCTTTGGGGAGTAAAGCCGTACAGACACTGAAAAAGCTCAAAGCATTTAGAAAGATATCATATATGTCTTAAAAGGAAGACCATATATGCGGATAAGAAAAAGTAAAACAATATTCAATAGAAGCTTACCTGATGAATTACTTGTCAGCATTTTTTCCAAGCTTGCACCAGCATCCTATGGGAGCATAACAGCAGGTATGTGTATATCTAATCAGTTTCATCAGGCTCACATACCATCTTGTAGAGTTCTGCAGTAGATGAAACAGGGTTGACCTTTAGCAAGGTACATATTATCCAATATGTCTCTTTCGGTCAAACTATTTATCCAAAAAAAGATTTAAAATGTGAATACTATCAATCTCATACTTATTCACAGCAATCCAAAAGGGTAAAATTCAGATTAGTGACAAAAGAACATTTTTTTCCAGTTAACATAATATCGCCCTGGTTACTAGTCAATAATGCATTTAAAAACCTCAACTACTCACATCAAGTAACAATCTAGATCATCAATTACCTTTTTGGTTATTTATAATGAGGACAGCTGAAGCATGAGCTGCCTGTGCATTATTTGCCTTGGTTGTGAATTTGCAGTGGCCTCGGTCCACCATAATAACATCATTAGCAAGCTAACAAAACCAAAGTTATGCATTGGTTAATAGTATCTAAAATATGCTATACTTGCTTGTTGTGATGGCCATACATGAATGCATGAGTATATCAATACCAAATAAACAAACCTTATTCTTTGAGTGGCTACAACAATCACGAGGGTCAGAAAGAATGAACATCTTTGGTTTGCATTCTTCTCCTTCGACGCTATCGTAGTGCCAAATCTGGCACCTACACCAACATACTCAGAATCCTCCATGCCATTAACCCAAGTTTGAACTTTGACCTAAAAAAGTCCGTGATAATTGACAGTTAAACTCAATAAACGAAACAAAACATGGATAAAGCTAAACTTTATACAACAGAGGTCCATAACCAATGTTGAAAACAACTTTACTCCAACAACGTGGACATGGAAAGTCCAAAACTAAGAGAAACAAATTGACAAAAAAGGGCAGGTAATCGAATATTTTATCACTATGAGCAATGAAAGTAAATAACTATTAATATAATTTGTCATTCAAACTTGGAAAAAAATTAGTAAGCTAAACCACTAAGACCAATAGCTGACTATCAATCTATAAATATAATAATATACCAATCAGCAAAAAAGGGGAAATAATTGCATAAAGATCAGAGAGTTACGATTGCTGAAAAAAAAAGAAGAGAAAATACAGACCCACCCACCGAAAATAACTAAATGCTATATAATTTACTAAACTGGAGCTAAATTAGTTTTACTAAATGCTATACGATATATACCCAAAACGCCAAGCCTTCAAGATTCCATTTTTGTCTCGGGACTTAAAACATCAAAGTTAAATTGTTGAAGTAAGATTGAAGATAGTGTGATTGTCCCAAGACATAGGAGTCAAGGTCTCGAGACATGGCGAGACATGGGTCCATTGTCTCAAGAGATGAAACTTCAAACTTAAAATTTAAAAACAATGACATATCTTGAGACAGTGACGCGACTTCATTGTCTCGAGACATAGCCTACATTTTACTAGTTTAACCCAGGATTCGTAAGTTAGTCTATGTTTAACTGTCATTGACCTTGGATGGTTGTGTATGGATTTTTTTGAGTTCACTTATGTTGGTTTAACATTTGTATGAACTTTTGATTTTAGTTTGATTTATTTTTAGCTTCGATCATCATTTTAATATTTGTTTGAGTTGCTTCGAACATGGCGTATTATATTCTATTGGCTTTTAGGTCGGGTATAGAGTGATAGGGAAAAACAAACATTATTGTAAGTGCTTAGTTAGTGGAGAAACAAAGAAATGAATAAATAAATAAAAGAAAGGATTTAGAATAATTACCAGAACAAAATCGTTCTCACAACCAGGCTTCTTGGGAGCTAAATCGTCGTCGTGTACTATATCACCGGCAATGACAGAAATTGGCTGACAGACAAATGAAACCAGAGCTGATGCTAATATTACTCCACAAAGTCTCTGCAAACCCATTGATGGGAGAGAACTTTTCCTACTCCTCTTCCTAGTAATTGTCCTTGTTCAGGTGACCCTTTGAAATTGGCATCACAGTAATGATTGCTTTTGGTGTTGTCTTCTCGGAAACGATAAAAGTTAAACAGGAATCGTAGACTTTTGGAGGCAGCAGGTAATGATAAATTGATAATAAGATGAAGAAAAGGATCTACTGGTTTTGGAAGGAAGTGGCAAAGCAACCCTCTAAATGGTCACTATCTACTCAACTCACTACTCAACTCACTACCTCCAAGGCGCATGGAAAACCCTACTCTCCTACAGTTGAAAACCCGCGGAAAGAAGTTCCCGGATATTAAGGATTTTATTTGGTTAAAATCTGCCATAAGTCCCTGCACTCTTCTTAATTTTGAAATTTAGTCCTTTTACTTTTCAGATTTCAAAATTTAGGTCCAACTGTTAATAATATTAAAATTATTTTGTTAATTTCAAGTTTATTATAACAACATTTTTTTCATAAGTGTCTCATAATCTAGTTATAATAAAAAAAGTATTTTTTTTTCTTCAATTTAAGAGTTTGAGGGGTAGAAGTGTGAATTGTATAAAAAAGCTAAAATATCAAATAAACCTTTTGAAAAAAAATTAAAAATCAATTAAGTCACTTGTAAAAAAGTGCGCTCTATTGAACATTTGAATTAATTTTCAGTTGAAGCCCATGACGTGCTGGCATGACAGTCAACATGAAAAAAATATTACTAATAGTTTTATTAATCATTAACTTAAATAAAAAAAATTTGAGTAGTTCAATTATCATTTTGTAATATTTTTTAAAATTAAGTGATCAAAACTTAAATCTATTAATAGTTTAATGATATTAAGTGTAATTTACCTTTTATTTTAATATACTGGTGCAATCACATGGTAGTATCTATTCATATTTTCTTAGTCCTATGATAAGACACACACACTTTGCACACATAAGTGCTCGAACCCGAGACCTTTAAGATGAACAATATTCTCTTTTCCACTGAAACCATTTATTAAATTTTTTTTTTGGTGAATTTTTATTTGTGATGAATGGTGATTATAGTTGAAAAACTTTCATTAACGGTAGAGAGAAAAGAAAGAGAGAAAAAAAGATGACAATGGTTTTCTTTTTCTTTTTTTTTTTGCTTCATTTGAAAGTTTAATTGTATATTGATCCTTTAAATTTTACAAAATTTTAATTGAGTAAAAAGTAAATTTATATTTTAACCTCTTAAAATGATAAAATTTTAATTTAATTTTTAAAAATTTATAAAAAATATGTTATTAATATTGTGAAATTACATTTTAACTCTCATAAAAATATACAACTTAATTCCAACCCAAACAATTTTTCTAGCTTCCCTATGCCCCCACTGCCCATTCATTGCCATAAAGGCTGATGTATGATTTGTATATTAAATTGTCTAACTTATAATAACTCTTTTATCATTCTTCAATCTTCATCCAAAATGGCTCATATGAACCAAATGCCAGACCACCATTATTATAACAAAAACTCCGCAGACCTCGTATATTGACCAAGCTATAGAAACTCGTTTAAAATTTAAAATAAAATAAAATGAAAGATGCTCACATGGGTGGATGAAGGACAGTTCTTCTTTTTTTCAATTGACTTTTGGAGATGATGAGCAATGCATGTTTTTGTATATATTTTATTTGAATGGTTCAGAACTTCAGAGAGAGTTGAAGCACGAATAGAGTGCCCTTGTTTCCACGATACAGAAACAAGGGAGGTTGATTCTGTCCTGTCCCGTTCTGTTCTTTCTCCTCTTCTACTACTTGAAGACAAAACATTTCAGGTACTTTCTCTTGTTCTTGTTTGATTCCTTGTGTGCTTTTGGAATTCTAAATGAGTGCCGTAAATGAAATGGAGGTTGTTGTTTCATGGACAGGACACACACAATGTGCCATCATAATTAGTAACTCATCATCCACCCAAAATGGACACGACGTCGCCTCGGAGCCCTATGCTGTCATCTAAAACTCCTGTAATCTACGAGAAGTACAAATCAGGATGCGCCTGGGGATTAATTCGCTTCCTCGATTTTCGCCATCGTAAGCTCGCAAACAGACCGTCTAAAGGTAAGAATCTCATCATAATCTTATGCAGTGATGAGTTCTTATGGTTGTAATGATTCCCAACTAAGTGTAATTATACTGCAGGAGGCAATGGTTGTACAAGGTATAAGCCTAATTTTCTCTCTAGTGAAGACCTTAGGAAGGCAACCAAGAGTTGTTCTCCGGCTTGAGCTAGCGATGCAGCAACGGAGGGGTATAGGCGGTTTTCTGATCGAAATATGGTAAGTAACAGAGGTAGGAAGGATGATCATCACACCAAGATTAATCTTCGAGTTCGCGTGAATGAAGCGGTCGAGGCATTTGTAAATCAAAGGTTAATAAGCAACCAGTCTACGGAGATTTCGAATTCCAACAAGGAATTGTTTATGAAACTCCTGCAAGATCCAAATTCACTGCTGGTGAAACATGTTCATGAATTATGTGATTCTCAGGCAAAGAAACAGCAAACAAAAACATCATCACTGTCCCAACCATTGAACACAATAGTTGTCTTGAAGGCTGTCAAACAAAACTGTCCAAATAGAATCAGTAATTGGCCTTCACCAAAGTCTCATTATAGTAAAAAAGACAGGGGTGCTAGGCCAACATTGTTGTCTTTTCGACACATAAAAAGGAAATTGACACATGGTTTAAGGGCGAAGAGAAAAGAGAAGTGGCAGATGTCCCATGATCGAAAAAAGCCCAAATCATCCCATGATGTCAATATAACTCAGGACTTTGGGTCATGCATTGGAGACACTGCTTCATCCACTAAAACTTGCTATACAACCTCAGACCTATTAAAGTCTTTGCCTGAACATGACTTGTTGCCTAAGGTTACACCAGGAAGGGACAGAGAACATGGGTTTGATTCTCCACAGATGAGATTTTCACCCTTTTCAACTGTTAATGGATACAAGAGGAGAGTTCAAATAGAAAACATGAGTGGTTGCTTAAGTTCTGTTACCATTGAAGCTATAGAGGCACAGCCCTTGTATAGTGGATTGCATGGTGGTGCAAAGAAGAGTACCATTGGCCATATATCTCCTAGCACCGTATCTCTAGCAGGTAAAATCCTTAAACTACAAACTACTTTAATTATATGTGTTTGAGGGGAGGTTGGTCTCATATCGAACAATGGAGGTATTGTGCTCAGGGTGTTTATACTTAGTTTTATCTTCGGGTTTTGTCTCCCAACTCCAAGGAGAGGCCTGACGGATTATGGAATTTAAGGAGCGCCTTACACCAAGGAAATGTCAGCATTTGACCTTGGCAAGGTTCGAATCCATGCCCTTATATGGCATTAGTGGGTAATAACACTACCACTTGGTTAGACTATATTGTGTCCAGGGTGTCTATGCTTAGTTTTATACCCGAGTTTGTCTCCCGACTTCCTTGGTGACGAGGCACTCCCTAAACTCTGTGCTATTGGGGCTCTCTTCAGGGTCGAGAGACAAAACCTAAAGATAAAATCAAGTGTAGACATGCCAGACACAGTATCTCTACTTTTTGAGGGACCGAAACTGACCTTCCCTCTCTCAACAATATGTATTATAGAGTAATTGAGTTAACATCTGCATATGGTGCAGCTGAGCCACCAGTTGAATCATTTTGTATAAATATTGAAGAACTCTATGAATCTTCTCATGTGGAATTCCATTTGGGCATGAAGAACAATGCAGGCACTTCAATAGATAAGCAAGAATATTTGTCCAAATACATAAGATCAGTTCTCCAAATCTCTGGTCTGAATTGGGATGAACTCCTTAGGAAATGGCATTTGTCAGATCAAATGCTTGATTCATTTACGTTTGAAAATGTCAAATTATGGCATCACAAGTCCTGTAGTACTGATCATCATAGACTGATTTTCAGCTACATCAACGAAGTCCTTTCGGATATTTATCGATGTTATTTTAGATGCCCTCCATGGATAACACTTCTTGACCTGAGACCTCGACCGGCTCGGTTCTCCAAAGACATGGTTCATGAGGTGTTGAGACATGTTGATTGGGTACTCTTATCAGAGCTGCCCCAACAAACATTACAACAACTTGTTGAAAACGATTTGGCCAAATCGGGAACATGGTTCAATCCCCGATTCGATGCAGGGAAAGTTATTATCGAGTTAGCAGACAGCATATTGCAGGATTTGGTAATAGATGCTGCAATTCAGCTTCAAATTTAAAAGCTGTGCAGCACAACATGTGTTCCATGCTACCGAGACATGATCAGCAACTTACAGCAGTTATCAGTTCAATGCGCAGCGCACATATTCAATCTATGTCCAAGAAACCCCCTATACACATAGTTTACTAGTTTACATTAAATCCATATTACTGTTATGGTCAATGTTCAAAAGTTGTAGCGGTTACTTTCAACAATATTATCTTTAAAATTCGAATTTAAATTTATTTTTAAAAGTACAATATATCTTATCATTGTATTTATCACTTATTGATACCAATTTAAATGATTAATGCAGTTCATGCCATTAGTTTATTTATCCTATTTTCTATTTCTTTTATATATATTATATATATTATACTTTATGCCATACAAGTTACATCAAAGGTATCAAAATTATATAGTATGTAAAATTTAATATCTTAATTTGACATTTATTTTAATTTGGTAATTGGTATCTAATTTTTTATTCGATTTGATATTTAAATTTGTCAATTGCTATACAAGTTACTCTGATATACTAACAATGTATGTATATATATATATATATAGGGTAAACTACTTAATTGATCACCAAATTTGTAGGGTGCTTTCATTTTGATTATCTAAAATAAAATCTCTGCAATTTCATCATTTAATTTTTTGGCACTTTCGTTTTAGTTATTCAATCTTTAAATTTCTAACAAGAGTTAACTTGTACATGTCATTTCATGTTCACCTTTTCATTTTGGGTCACCCAACTTTTAAGTCGCTTTCATTTTAGTCACGAAAAAACATCCCTTTTTAAAATATTGATTGGATTAAAAAATTAAAGAATAGAGTGAAAAAGCAGTAGAAACTAAAATAATACTTTAAAAATTTGTCAAACTAGTTTATCTCATTGCCAAAATTTAATTGTTTATTTCAATATTTAAACTTTAAAATTCTAAACATAAAAATCAATTAAATAAATTACTGAAAAAAATTTATGCCTTAAATCAACGAAAATATCTTTTATTTTTCATCATATTACTAAATTGATATTTTAAAATGATTAAAATATTTTTGCATAAAATATATAATGATAAGAAGTCTATAATAATGATATTTTTTTTTTACATAAAATAGTAATGTTATGAAAATAAGTCTAGATATAAAATTTCTTTATAATTAAATTAATTAAAATATTTTTTACATAATTATACTATGAAAATAACTCTATAATAGTGATATTCTTTTTCGCATAAACTAAATTTATATTATGAAAAAGAAGTCTAAATAACTATTAATTTATATGTTTTTTTTACAATTCATATGGTAAAAACTAAAAACAAAAAAATATTGCAGTGATAAATGATTTTTTATTTTAAATTGGGTTGAATATAAGTTATAAAATTTATTTGATATATTATGTCAAAAGAAATTTAAAATTACTCATAGTCCCTCCCAACTCATAAATGGGAGGATAATAAGTTTCAAAGCACACAAACCTACGTCTTCTTCTTGCATTGACAACAATGTTCATATCAATTGAGCTAAGACTAAATTGATCTTAATACTTATTTTTTTAGTTTATCAAACATTGCCTTAATTTATTTATATATTCTTTCAAAAGAACTAATTATATTTGGAAAATGAACCCAACAAGTAGCTTCAGTGGAAAAGAAGAAGTTGTTCATCCTAGGAGTTTCGGGTTCAAGCGCTTGTGTGTGCAAAGTGTGTGTGCCTTGTCAAAGGATTAAGAAAGTATGAACAGATACTACCATGCAATCACACCAGTATGTTCAAAAAAATAGAAAATATTTATACTTTTTTGGCAAAAAATCTCCGGAAAATTTAATGTGAAAAAAATCAATGAGTGTTTAAATTATTTTCTATTTTATTTGAGTATCAGTTACCATTTCTGAAAATATATGTTTAATGTAATAAGGTTGCTTAATAAGCCCTTATCTCCTACCTGTTTTATTGAGACCTTTCCATTTGAGAATTTCATGCCAACTATCAGCAATCAATACATTTTCATTTAATTTTTATGATTCTTAGCCAGAAAAATGGCAAACCCATAATGTTTCATGTATATAAATGACTATATATTGCAAGAACAATAAGACAAAACCTGTATCATTTGTTTCAATTGTTGACAGAACATGGAAGCAAGTAGGTTGATGATGATGTCTGCAAGACAACCTAGGAATTTGGTTTTACTTATAATGTTGATGCAAATCATGTTTGGTCTCTTACAAGCGGTTGAAGAATGGCAAACAGTGTCAGAAGAAGAAAAGCTGGAGATGGAAAGACAACTCAAGATTATCAACAAATCTCCCATTAAGAGTTTCGAGGTAAGCTTGAAACATGATTTAAACATGGCATTATATTAAATTTACATCTCGTTTGACTATTTGTTTTCATGTCGAAAACAGACAGATTATGGGGATATCTTTGATTGCATTGATATTTACCAACAACATGCTTTTGATCATCCTTTGCTCAAGGATCACAAAGTGCAGGTCAACAATCTCTTTCACCCTATTTTTTTTTTTTTTAACTTAACGTGTTTATTTTTCTGTCAATGATATGTTGTATCATATATTTAGGCACAAAGGGAGGAGACAAGCAAGAGTTTTAACAAAAAAATATATAATTGCGATTTTAAATCACAAAATTATACAAATGTAGAGACTAATAAAATATTTTAACTTTTTTTATGGCTTTGGTTTAGGATAATCAGTCTATTAACATTTTTTTAATACAGATGAGACCAAAAAATATACCAGAGTCGATGGTGAGAGGAAAATCTCCAAGGTTTTTGCCCAAACACATAAAATGCCCACCAGGATCAGTGCTCATCAAAAGGACTACCCAAGAGGATCTAATCATGGACAAGAAAATAAAAGCTTTAGGATTGATTAATTATCCTACAAGTTTCCATTTTAACACCACCGGTGTTGGTCCAAATGATTCAACAATAGACAGTGGCGTAAGCAAAATCTGCCATAAATTTGTTCGGTTTTATATACTTGCATATAATTATATATATATACTGCTTTTCACAACAAGGTCTTTCTTGGTTTTTTCCTTTCTGTCTGTACAGTATGCTACTGCTCGTTATGCAAAGCACAACTTTGGAGCAAAAACAGTCATGAACGTGTGGAACCCGACTACTTCATCTGATCAAGCTACCTTCGCTAATCTATGGATTGTAAATGGCCCTGCAGATGCACTTAATGTTATTCAAGCTGGTTGGGGAGTAAGTAACACTTGCCACCTCTTTATATTGTTGCCAAAAAGAAAAGCCATTTGTTAATGGTTGGACGGAGGAATCGGGGTGGTGATAGAAGGTTCACTCCGTTTAGGACAAGACGGAGAGTCGTTCGATTGGTTGGTCGGAGTTTGTGAATAAAAGGGACTTATTTGGAGGAGAGGGAAAAAGAGAGAGATCTTGTCCCAATGTGCCACGTATCAACCCATGGCTGGTGGGCGCTGATTTTATAGGTTTAAGTAGAGTGATACTATGACATACCCCGAATTGCCTTGGATAGGATGTAGTAATCAGAGGTTGAAGTAGTGGTTAATGAGTGGATCCCATTATCAGAGCTAAGAGATCCTGCGAGGGGTTATTCTTGAGCAGGAGCGAATTTAAAGAGCTACTCTCAAATGGAAAAATCGTCTTTTAATCCCTTATTAAAAGATAAAATTAAAAGTTACTATGTAATAAAATTACATTTTGATCCTTAAAAATTGAAAAGATTTTTATTTAATCTTTTCAAAAGTGATGAAATAATAAATTAATACAAAATAAGAATTCACTTTAACCTTAAAAAAATTATAATTTAATTTTGGTCTGGAAAATTTTTTTAGTTCATCCCTACACAAGGGGCCTGCATGTACTGCTCGCGACGCCTAACGGGGTGTAACACGGTGATTTTTTTTCAGGTTCAACCACGGCTTTTTTCAAGCAACTACACCAGGCTCTTAACTTACTGGACAGTAAGGGTTTTATTTTATTTTTCAACTATTATTTTCCCTTTAAAAATTACTATTCCTTGTTCGTGCTAATCTTGTTCTTACACCCAACAGGTAGATAGTTACGGAAAAACAGGTTGCACTAATTATCTTTGTCCAGGATTTGTACAAGTTCACCGTCAACTCAGCCTTGGAATGGTTCTAAACCAGATTTCCATTTACAATGGAACACAAAGTGATATAGAAATTGCCATAATTAGTGTAATCTTCTTTTAGCTGTCAAATCTAAGCATTAACGAGTTTAACTGAAAATCTCTAACATTAACCAAATTGTCTTACAGGATGGAGAATGGTGGCTTAAGCTATTTAACCAGTTCATAGGGTATTGGCCACAAAAACTGTTTTATTACATGTACGGTGGTGCCAATGTGATTGAATGGGGAGGAGCGGTTCTTACCCCGACAAACGAGCCTAGTCCTCCGATGGGGAGTGGCCATTTCCCTCAAGAAGGTCATCAAAACAAATCAGCCTACTTCAAACAAACACAAATATGGGACAATGTGAATTTTGTTGATCCAGAGGCCGACAAGCTTGTGCTAACTGTGCCCAGACCTGATTGTTACGGGTTAGAGACTGCTCCCAATGAAGCTGCACCCAATTCGATAGATCTTTTTTATGGGGGACCAGGCCAATGTAATCTTTTGAGACAAAAAGGAGAAAAATAAAAGTGATGGGACAATAATGTTGTTTGTTATATGAGTTGAATGAATATGGGGTTCGTTGAATCCTTGAAACCAATGGAAATGTGTTGGAAAATTGTTACTCCTGAAATTCTAGTACACAAGTTCTGTCTGAAAATTATTTGAAGAAGAAACAACCAATTCTGTTTAGTTGATGTAGAGTGTTAGTGATACATTGACGTTCACAAGTTATTTAAGTTGGACTTAAAAAAAACACAAACTCAATTAAGTAAATATTGATTTCGAGCAAGTCGAGCTATTGATTGAATCGAATTTGAGCTTAGCAATATTTGATTTTAAGGACTCTCGAGCTTTATAACTTTTCATATATTTTATATAAGGGTAAATTATACCCAATATCACTAAATTATTAGTAAATTTATGTTTTGATCACCCAACTTCAAAAAGTTATAAAATGATTATTGAACTATTAGAAAATTTTCATTTAAGTCATTAGACTATCAAAACTACTGTTATAAGACTTTCTCTATTCATGTAGCCTATATCAATCAAAAGCTCTTCATCCCCTTCTCATTTACAGTTCAATTTCTTTTCATGAAATAGCTTTGAACATCGTGAATCTACAAACCAAAATTCAAACAATTTTATTCTCTAATCTCCAACATTGATTGTCAAATTGACTTAATTTAAGGTATCGATGAGTAGTGATCCATCGCACTAATTATTGAATCATCACTTGACGCTTGTTAGTCCGACATAAAAAAACCTTAACAACTTCGTGAATTAAATAAAAAAATTTAAATAGTTCAATAACTTAACTAAAAACTTTATTGAAATTTAGATGGTGAGACATAACTCAAATTGTGCCGTGGGTGTGGATGAGTATGGGTGAAGATTTTCTATTATTAATTGTTTAGTACTCGAAATATACCAAAATAAAAAGAATTGTTTAGTGGTTGAACTTGGTACTAGCATCTATGCTAATTTATACAGGTTAAAATATGTAGAAGTACCTATACTTTTTGCAAATTTAAAATTTAAAATTTATTTTTTAGTAATTTAATTCTTTTATTTTTTATATTTTAAAATTTGAATTCAATTATTCAGTTTTTAGTCACGTTGTTACTAAGTTAACAATTTTTTTTATTTCAAACTATCATATTAATAAATTTAACAAAAACATTTAATTATTAACAATTAAATCTGAACTTTGAGATATGAAAAGTAAAAAAAAAAAATTAAATTTTGAAAATAAAAATATATAAACTAAATATCAAATTTATGAATATTAGAAGGAGCCATAGCATATTTTAACCATTTATATATATGATTACTTGTTACAGTTGCGATACAACTTAGCTTTGTTGGTGAATTGTGATGACAACAAATAGATGATTTTTCTTTTAATGTTTAATGGTTAAATCGTGAGTTCGATTTTTGTAAATTTAAATGAGCTTTTAAAAGAATAAATTAAAAATAAGTTATATATTGTCATAATTCACTTTAGGTAAAACAATTGTTGAGGGTAATAATAAAAAAACTAATTTTGTGATAGTTTGATTAACTATCAATTTTTTAAATACAAAATTTAAGTTAAAAATAAGAATAAATTATACTTAATATCATTAAATTATTAATACATTTATATTTTAACCATTCAATTTTAAAAAATTACAAATTAATTATTGTAGAATTTACCCTTGCTAATTAAATATCACTTCCCGCCGGTTTTTACCCCTCTTTCCCAAACCCCATTGCCTCGTTTTCTTCTATCCAAAACGGTTACACATTCATCACTTGCCACAATGGACCCGGAAGCCGTGAAATCTGACTTAGTCCTCATCCTGGACTTCGGTTCGCAATACACCCATCTCATCACTCGCCGCATTCGCTCTCTCTCCGTCTTCTCACTCTGTATCTCCGGCACTTTTCCTCCCTCACTTCCCTCAACCCCAAAGTTGTTATCCTTTCGGGGGGACCTCACTCTGTCCAGGCCAATGATTCTCCTTCAGTTGCCGATGGGTTCGTTGAGTGGGCTCAGTCCAATGGTGTTTTTGTTCTGGGCATCTGTTACGGACTTCACTTGCTTGTTCAGAGACTTGGTGGTGAAGATAGGGTTGGGGAGAAGCAGGAGTATGGGAGGATGGAGATTGAGGTGGACAAAAGTTCTGGTATTTTTGGGGGAAAGAAGGTTGGGGATAGACAGGTTGTTTAGATGAGTCATGGGGATAAGGCTGCTACTTTGCCTAATGGGTTTGAAGTGGTGGCTAGGAGTCAGCAAGGGGCCGTCGCTGCCGTTGAGGATAAGGATAGGAGGTTTTATGGGTTGCAGTATCATCCTGAGGTAGCTCGAGCTTTTTCACCTATTTGTTGATATTGTGGGTTTTATTTTGTGTTTATTATTAAGGTTCGTTTGATTGTTACTTTTTCTTATATTTTTTATTTAATGACTGATAATGAACACATGATTTAATGCAACACCAATTTAAACGTAGTTTTTTTAGTATAAAAGTTAAATCATGCATTTTGCACTTTAAAAAAAATTAGTTCTTTGGCAATTCTTGCATCTTGGGAGTAACGGGCAAATAGGACCTAGGTTCTATTTTGAGGTTGGTTTTTAAGAAGTTATTCTTTTTTGGTGATGGGGGCTTATTGTTATGCTTTTGATTCATTTGAAGCAATTGAATAATGTTATGTGATTATATATAGGTCACACATTCCCTAGAAGGGACGGAAACGCTGAGGTATTTCTTATTTGAAATTGTGGAGTGAATGCTGGCTGGAAAATGGAAGATGTAATGGATGAAGAAATTAAGGTGATTAACAACATGGTGGGGCCTGATGATCATGTTATCTGTGCTTTATCTGGAGGTGTTGATTCCACGGTTGCCGCAACTCTAGTTCACAAGGCAATTGGAGACAGGCTTCATTGTGTTTTTGTTGGCAATGGTTTATTAAGGTAAGAAAGGAACTACTTGAATTGTTTGAAAAGAATTGCCAAATAGTACCATTCTTAATAAGGTTTTTTAATTCTTTGCTTGTACATTTTACTAGATGTTTCTGTAGGTATAAGGAGAGATAACGCGTGATGGAGACCTTTGAAAGGGATTTACATCTGCCTGTTACTTGTGTTGATGCAACTGAGCAATTTCTTAGTAAGCTAAAAGGGGTTGTAGACCCTGAACTGAAAAGGAAGATAATTGGGAAAGAATTTATCTGCGTCTTTGATGCTTTTGCTAAAGAATTGGAGAATAACTTTGGAAAGAAACCTGCTTTCTTGGTTCAAGGAACCTTGTATCCAGATGTGATTGAATCTTGTCCCCCACCAGGAACTGGAAGAACTCACTCTCACACAATCAAAAGTCATCATAATGTTGGAGGTCTTCCTAAAGACATGAAATTAAAACTCATTGAGCCGCTTAAACTTCTTTTCAAGGATGAGGTTTCGATTCTGTTCCTTGATGGATGACATTTATTTCTAAAATTGGTTTTCCTCCCTTTAAACAATTTCCCATTTTCTTCTTTTAATATGCAAGATTCGTCACCTTGGGAGGATATTGACAGTTCCCGAGTCATTTTTAAAGCGCCATCCATTTCCTGGGCCTGGCCTCGCAGTACGAGTCTTGGGTGATGTAACTGAGGATAATGCCTTAGATACTCTACGTCAGGTATTTTGGTATTTACTTGAGGAAGTGCAAGCTTGTGTATAATTTGTTATGATTTAGCATATTTTTCCTCCCCAGGTGGATGAAATTTTTATTCAGTCAATCAAAGATGCTGGTATTTATGACTCCATTTGGCAAGCTTTTGCTGTATTTTTGCCTGTATTATCAGTTGGAGTTCAAGGTGATCAAAGAACACACTCTCATGTTATTGCTCTCCGGGCTGTTACAAGTCAAGATGGAATGACAGCAGATTGGTATGTTTTCATTGGTCTGCATTGCTTTGCTCTTTATGATTGTTGCAATGTTTATGTGCCCCACCTGAGCCAGTTGTATACAGTGACAAGCATATGCTCAAATGTGTCTGTAACTTCAGGCTGAGTTTATAATATGACTATATGCAAGAAGGGT
Source organism: Kokia cookei (assembly GCA_039519145.1). Classification (NCBI taxonomy): domain Eukaryota; kingdom Viridiplantae; phylum Streptophyta; class Magnoliopsida; order Malvales; family Malvaceae; genus Kokia; species Kokia cookei. The sequence continues at coordinate 36,361,131 of CM076905.1, forward strand.
TAATAACCAGATCATATGGTTTTCATGACTGGTTGTACTTAAAGCAGTTTAAGCTGGAAATCTTGGGAAGAAGATTGTTAGTGTTCTACAGTATTGATTCTAATATGTAGTAGATTCAATCCATTTCTAGTGGAGGCTCAATAAAATGTGACAACTTCCTACGTTAATAAATATGGAAGCCTCTCCATCCTCTTATGCATTATACGTTAGAAGTTTCTCAATATTTATTAAAAATCACATTTTCCTTTGTCTTATTGATTGTGGTGCGGCTAAAACCAAAGAATTAAATTCTCGACCCCTTTTCCCACCTCTTAACTCCAAAATTCTGAAGTTCTCATTTTCCTCTTGCAATTTTGGAATTCCAGGTACCATTTTGAACGTGAGTTTTTTGATGATGTTGTCCGAAAAATTTGCAACAATGTTTGTGGTGTGAATCGTGTTGCTTTAGACATTACATCAAAGTCCCCATCAACAATTGAATGGAGTGATGCCTTGTTGGATGTCAGTAACAACTCCATAGCTGTTAGAGTGAAGGTGATATATTCAGTGTCTTTACTCCCCGTTCTAGGCGACAAGAGAGAAAGCTGTGTTTAGCAGGATCTCTTAACACAAGTTACTGGATATGTGAAGTCTATATCATATGTTATTTCTGCATTGCCTATTTCTCACAACGAAATTGTTGTCAACAGGTGGTGTAAAATATTTCTATTAGAAAATTCTCACTATTAAACATATTTTTTCTGTGGAAAAATTTCATTTTTAAACATCATAATATACAAGTCATTTATTTTTCTGTAGTGATGAATGCTTTATTTTTTTTTTTTTTGCCAAATATGAAGAACATATTTCTCCGAGTGTGCCTACAAGTGTTTGTATTTTTAATTTTGTTTTAAGACTGTATCCTAGAGTAAATTGCATATGGTCTGACCTGTCAGTTATATAGTTTCTTACCCTTGTGTTCAATAAGAAATTTAGCAAATGAGAACAGAGTGCAAATGTTTACTTTGGCCATGTGCTGTAAAATCGTTTTCATCTCTTGGATTCAGTGGATGTAACCATTAGGTTATGCTTTTGCCTACCATATTTTTATGCCAAACCAATTACTATAAGTGTCAAAGTGTTGCTATGTTTTCTATGATGCATTTTATTATGGATAGTTGGTGGTGGTAAATGATGGCTAATTTTACTAAGCGAAAATCATTCCTGAAAGGTACTAGTATGCTATTAGCAGATTCTTCTACCATGTATCCTAAATGTAGCCACTCTACAATTCTTAGATTGCAATCCAATTGAAGGATCTTGTTATGTTTCCATATATAATAATTTGTGAACTGCAAGATTCTATGCACTTTCAAATGATATTAACTAACAAAGTTTGTGCACTTTCAAATGATATTATTCAGCCTTTTCCTCAATATACTGAACTCAATCTAGGTCTACCGTTTTCTATCAAAAACTACACTCCTCATTCCATAGCTTCTCCATACTGAATGTTTAAGAATAAGTGGGCTGGATTTGTTTGCCTAGAGAAATCTAGGTCTATCATTAGAAGAAGGTTATGAATGGGAGTTCTATGAATCTGAATTTGGAAACTGTCATGGACATATGAGGATATTAAATTATAAACCATCTGACCAGCATATGATATGGAAGAAAGGGAAATTGAAGGACTGGGAATGCACATTGATATGAACAGCATAACAACTTTATACCACGATGAGCTTAGTGGGGTTGCAAATGAGATCAAAGGAATGGAGCAATGGGAGTTCAAGATCATCACAACACCAGGTTCTTTTGAAGCAATTCTTCAAAAGGTTCTCTCTAGCATTCTTCTAGTGCTACAATGATTTACCATCCATTTATTTTGCTTGAATTACATAGAAACAACATGATTCAACAGTGATTAGTCATGAATTCTGAAACACATACTGTGGTTGGTTTTCTTTATGTATATGGAATCTATTGTTCGAACTACGAATGATAAGAGCTTGTTAGTGGACTCGATGTGATTGTTTTTGTTCTATTGCCTGTATACAAACTAAAGTATTATTACCCTTTTTGAGAGTTACGATAGGGTATCATGAAAGGACTGTTGGATCCCAATTGGACCCTGTTCGGTCAAATATGGCTGCGGATTTTGATTGGGATGCTTGCTGCTGCCAGCTTAGGTGCCTGACAAATGCTTTCATAAGATATGACTGAACCCTTTGTTTCTTATGTAGTGATAAACATTGAGTTAAGACTAAACTAACTCATTAGATATATAACTAACTAAAGATTAAGAGTTTCTTTTTGTAGTGGAATTTGAAGGGAATGATGAATAGCCATGATTAACTACACTACAAAACCCCTTCATTTCAAGGTCCCCACACTTCCACTGCAATGCAAAGCAATCTTGATTTATTAAAGTTTTCCTGGTTGTCAACTTCACTGTGTTTTGACTATTCCTTCCGTTACAGAATTTAAGATGCTTTTGTTTTTATTTGAATGAACAGGTTAGGGCGGGGGGGAGATACTGACCCACCAAATCTTGGCAGTAACAAAGCAAAGGTTCAACAATATTTTTGGTGGAAAAGGTAACTGAGTTATTGGAAATGAGAAAAAGAAAAGGGTGTGCTTTAAAACTCATCAAAGCCTTCAAAAAGAAAGAGAATAAAATAATTAAGAATATGGCTAGGGGGTGAACTGGTTCCTCTCAACTTGTATATATTAAAACCCTAAAATTTGTCATGTCTTTGCAAACTTTGTCAGCCTTTTTTTTTTCTTCTTGTTTTTTGTTCATTTTTAAATTTACCTCTTTTTTTGCTTTGTTTTTACCTACCCAATCGTGCTCTGCTCCCTCTCCTTACCTTGTTTAAAGCTAGAAAAATACTTCACTTTCTTGGCCCAAGAGAAGTCACTATTTGGTTAAACCTAAGTTGAATTTCTTTTTTATTTTTTAACCAAGTTGAATTTTATTAATCGAATTCTAGCATGTGAATGCTTTGAGCGGACTTTTCTATATTACTAAAAAAATTAGTATTTGGGTAATTACTATAATAATTATAGTAACGAAATGTAACATCTTATCTTTTAATTATATAGTTAAAGGTTTTAATTTATACTTTTGAGAATGAAGCACATTTGTGACTAATTGTTTCTCTCTTTGGAAAACATTTGCAGAATGTATACAATTTTAATTTTTAGCGTTTATGGGCTATACTCTCTTGCTGCATTTATGTTATGTTTTATAGAAGTATTATTTTTCTCACATGTTTTAGTCATGAGTTAGCTATAAACTAATTACAATTGGTAATTTTAAACCACACATTACTTGTTTGTGGCGGAAGGAAGGAAAACTTTTTGTTTATTTTAGAGGTCTTATTTTTTACAAAAATTTTTACTCATCTTTTAATTTCAAGTTTAAATTTATACAAATTATTTTTTATTTTACTAATCACTATTTTAACACATATATTAAATAAATTTTTTATTCATATTATTACACTAATAACCACATCTAACATTAATCTTTCGGTTAAGCAGCTACTTTATGAATACTAAATAAGTATCTTCTCTCAAGGTGTGTTTCATTATGATGTTGATCAAGTTTGCTTGGTGTTGCGTCTTTTCCAACCTTGTGTGCCCACACCTTTTGTCCTATTCTTTTGAGCTTTAATAAAAAAATATTTAGATTACCCAATCCTAGAAAATAAATCCCATGTGAGCTAAAATAATATAACGCACCCCCATTCGGTGGGTTGTCAGAAAAAAAAAAACCAAAAGAAAAGGGCTTCATCATTTCATAAGCAATAAAGCCAGAAGTATGGAAACTGGGAACAGCATTACCAACATAAAGTGTAAAGCCAACTTCCTCAATGAGATCATGGAAACCTCGATTAATACCATTGTTATACCATAGTTGTTGAAATGTGAACCCCTACCAATCCTGTTTCCATGTTCAAACAAGGCTCAAAGCTGTTTTCCTGTTACAGTTGCAAGGGAAAGTTGATATTTCTCAAAGTTAATACATGGTGAAAAAGATTGATGTCTTTGGTCAAGCTTTGTTACAAGGCTTCTAACAAGGTTTAATTGCCTCACTTTTACTACTTACATGCAGGATCAATCTTCTTGCTTCTGGCACCTTATGACATGGGATCTTACAAAAGAAACTGGTAAAATCTAGAACAAATAGCTTCAACACTTGCTAGCAATTCTTTGCAATGCTTGCTCGATTGGTCCTGCTTTTGCAACACTTGATCCTTTGTACTGCAATAACCACAGATACTTTGTTTAGAGTTTGCTTGTTTCAACATAAGAACGTTTGCGAATGTTCTGAATCAGAAGCAGATTCGGTTTTATTTACCTTGGATTTTATGGTCAGGGAGATAATCCCCTCAGTGGTAGATGACTGAACTGAGTGGCAATCCAAATTGAGAATGCTTAATGCATCCATTACCTCAAGCAAAATTCCTTCTCGCCATGGACACTTGAACTCGATTAGAAGCTCCTTGTTGTTCATACTGACAGTAACATTATCTGTTGAACCGTCTTTAGAGGCAACATAGATGATCTCTTGATCAGCTTCATCAACAACATCATAGGCTTTCCTTTTACTTGGGGATGATTTCTTTCCGTTGTTGGTTTTGTTATTGCCATAGTTATCTGATGTTCGCTCGATTTTCGTTCTTACTTCTAACTCTCTGCAAGATTCCAATTCCGCAACCCTTCTTTCAAGGTCTCCTAAGTATTCTATCGTGACATCTAGTATAGAAACCTTGTCAGCCTGCATAAAAGATTGAAGAAAGCTAGTTACTAATTAATGTTCATGTTATGAATAACTTAAGGGGAGTGCTAATTTAAGCTACCTTGTTTTTTGCAGGGACAAGTGATTTCAATATCATAAGTCGTTCGTTTATTTTTTCCCTCCGCTTCCTCTCCGATAACTCATGGTTTCCGCAAATTTCATCAGCTTCGGGTCTCCAAGCTGCATCTCTAACAGCATTAGTTTCAGGAGATTCAATCAATACTCTATCATGCATATGAGGAACCAAGAACAATATCTTCTTCAGTAACTTTTGAGGGGTTTCGTCTCTTTCTTGACGCTTCACCAAGCCATTTTTCTGCCATCTGATAAAGCTCGATTCCTTGTTAGAGTTTTGAAACTGTGGTCCTAAAATCAACGGGTGTGAGCTCTTGAATAAGGCCGAGAGAACTTCATGGAAGTGCCGATCATCGTTTTGAAGATCAAAAGATGTTAGTTTAGTCTGATTGCACTCTTCAACATTTTGCAAACCATTATCATTTTCTCCCCGGCAAAGAGGAACGACCTTTCGATGATCCACAATGGTTTGAGATATGCAGACACTTGAATTCAAGGAATGGTAAACACAATTGCTCAACTCTTCATCCATGAATTGCCAACTTTGTACTTGAGAAGCTCCACCATTTATCCCTTCAATCAATAATGAATCTTCTCTTGGTTGCTTAGGCTCCAAGCCGTCCAGACTATCATCGGGGGGAACCGTTTCTAGTTGTTCACAGCCTAATATTGGACTCAATTTGGTGGCAAGGATCAAAGGATCAAGAGCTGGACAGGCAAGATCGTTGTTCATCCCATCGACTTGAATCGATCTGTTAGAAACAATAGCCTGTGGATCATCCAAGAACAAAGTTTTAATGCGCTGAAGGAGGCTCAAATCTTCCAGTACCTACACAAAAAGCAATCAATATAACAGCATTAAGTCAACTGAAAGCAAATTTCCTCAAACGAAAACAACAGCAAAAACTGAAAAGTTACCAAATCAGTCACACCAAACTCAACCACACCTCCTGAAAACGGAAAGCATACTACGGTCTGAAATTGAAACAAGTACAAGGATTTCAGTAAGAAACACTGACATATATGTAATAATACTAAAGCCCTTCCAAGGTTTACCTGAATCGATGCACTCTGCAAGAGTTGGTTGCCGGAATTTGGAGCCATGAAAACAAAAACCAAATTGTCATTTCTGAGACCATGTGAACTTAGCTTGAACTTTAGCCAAAAGCATATAGGGACATACCTTAGCTAGTAGTGAACGACCAAACACTTTACTGTCAGCACAATGAGCATTACAAAGCCAAACAGGTTGACCACTAGACAATGTTCTTCCAGGTAATCTAACAACAAATTAAATGAATAATTAACAACCAGAAACACTGATTTTTGTTTTTCTCTTTCAAGAACTAAGAACATGTAAGAAAGATTACCCTTGGCCAATGTTGAAAACAAATGACATACAAACCAAGTAATACCATTCAGTATCAGTAAGATCTTCAGGAGATAATGCTGCTGAAGGTCTTTTAGCTTGAGGACTGCTTTCACCAGCTGAAAGAGAGTCATAAAGCTGTCTCAGTTGCTCACTTCTCTGTAAACTCAATTGATCAGTGTTGAGTTCTACAGCTTGAACTGTTTTCCTTGTCTTTATATCTCCATTGTAATAACCATCTCCCCATTCTAACACCCTGAAAAGTGTTTTAAGTTGATAACAAACAATAGTAGCCAGGAAAAATGAGACAAAAATGTAGAATATTGTACCCTGGTTGTCTAGTTGAAATGGACCAGAAAATTGCATAACTCCATTGAATGTTCCTCACAGCAAGAGCAAGTTGTTTCTTCAGGTTCATTGGTACTCTCTCTTGATGTTGAACTCCAGTAGACATTTCAAAGCTAAAAGCTACATGTATGTGTGTGTGTGTGTGTATCCACCAACAATTAGATCAGATGCAAATAGATTCCAACTATACTGGACAATGGTGAGCAGTGACTCTTTATTTCACCAACACTCAATGTAATGAAAACTGCAGAAGGTTATGGAATATTCACAACCAAAGCATCAAGAAAAAACATGTGGTAGAGCTGAAGTTCATGATTATTTTACCGTAAAATCTAGATGGGTTTTGGTCTCACTGCTGCTGTTTCCTACACCAGAAACAACCCAGAGCTCAATACAAACATATTATTTCGTCTGAAACTGAAACCAAAGATGAAAACTTCAATAGCTATGAAGTCAAAGGAATGGGGTTTAGAGGTAGCTACGAAGGTTGAAAGGAAGAGGAAAAAGGGTAGGCAAGGGAACTTGCGAGGATCATTTGCAGATATACTCAAAACTTCAGGCTAAGAATAGATGCAATTAGTTTACTGTTTTGTGTTCAGAATAATAAAATAAATAAATACAGTAAGGATATAAAAAAATGAAGAAAGGAAATACTGTTCATGAAGATCTGTGTTTACTTGTATGCTAGAATTATTGCCACGCATTTGCTGGAGGGGAGGGGGGGGTTTAACAAATTATTTTAATAATATTAAACATGTAAAAAAATTAATCCATTAAATCAACTCGGTTAATATCGATATTGTAACCAATAAATAAATGAGTTTTATAAAAATAAAATCTAAGTAATTCTGTAGATTATATAAAATAAATAATATAATAAAAATTTATAATAAAATTAATATTACCAGAAAAAAATTTCAACATACAATCAATCCCTTTAAATAATTTTTTTTTTTAAATATTTTGTTTCTTTATCATGTTAAGTTATTATATATATCGCTCCTTATTTTCTTCGACTTAACGTATATGTTTTATGTCCTTTTATTTTTCACATATTTAGAATATAATCTCTTTATTTTATTTTAAGAATTTAAAAGTACATGTCTAATTATTAATATCATTAAAATTTTGCTGTTAAATCTTGGATCATTATCACACCAATTTTTTTATATAATTATTAAGTGAGTATTTTTTATTATTATTTCAAAATGTCACACCTATAAATTTAACAAAATAATTTTAACAATATTAACAATTGAATTTAAATTTTAAAATCTGATAAATAATGATTCTAAATTGTTGTAAATAAAGGTAGAAGAACTACATTTTAATTGTATAAAGAGTATAGGGCCCCAATTGGGTAAAAGATTGTAATTGATTGGACATTATTTATTTTAAATTTATAATAATTTTAAATTCAAATTTAAAATAAATTTAAATTTAAATTTAAAATAAATCTAAATTTAAAACAAATTTAATATTAAAATAAATTGAAAAGGGATCCGATCAAAATTGGGCTTCAACACAAATAATAAAGGGTGCATTATGAATCGTATTAAAGTAATGTTTTAAAATTTTCATACGAGTCTAATACATATTTCATTCGGCTTATAAATTGAGGGTAAATTAGTTATGCCGTTTTTAGAAATAATTAAGGTTTTCAATCGATTTTTATAATATTTTAAAAAATAAATTGATTTTTTAAAGAGAAATAAAAAATACGTTTTGCAATACGTATTTTTAGCTGAGGTGACAAAAAGCATGCTATGTAAAATGTGCGTGCTTTCAACTGTTAACTAAATCATCAATTCAGCTATAAAAATACAAAAACATCGCTTCTTTTAAATTATTTACCTATACTTTATTCAAGTACTTTACTTAATTAGTGTGACCCTTAATCAGATCATCAATTCAGTTATAAAATTACATAAATACTTTTTTTTTAATTAAAAGAATTTTTTTTGACGGGATATTTGAGTGCCTCCGTATAATCATTAACTCAAACACACCTTAAAAAATTATTTGAAAATCAAATAAAAACTAACAAATTAAAATAGAAACCCCTTACTATTTCACACATAATCATTTGGTGAAATAATTTTATAAATATATACTTTTAATATACAAATATAAATTTTTAAAACATAATAATTTTTTTAAATTTTTAAAACATAACATTTTTTTAAAAAATTAAGATTACTAAAAATTAAATATAAAAATGAACGAAAATGAAAAAATTAATTTTAGAACAACATTTTTTTCTTTTTCAGCTTTTAACTGGCTTTTTGGGGAATTTTATTTTCAAATTTTTTCTAATTGAAGACAATTTTAGTTATTTTCAATTATACGTCATCAAATAAATTGATTGGAATGTAGGTCCACCGTTAGCTTGTTCGATTATGAAAACAGTGTTTTTAGCTTTGTAGGCTTTGAAAATGGAATGAATGTAAAAATAATTATATAGTAATATTTTACTTTTACATATTGTATATAAAATAATTATATTTATATAATATAAATATAAATATATTTATTTATTTAAATACGTATAATTAAACTAAAATCAAAATCAAAATTTATGTATTGTTTTGAAATTTATCTCTTTCAAAATAATAAAACGAACTTTTACCATTTTTAGTATTTTTTATGGAATTTACAAGTACAATTACGAATAAAATAATAAGCATAAATATAGTACTAATCACTAATAATATATGTTCAACCAACGATGAAGTTAGAAATTTATTTTAAAAGGTCAAAAATAAATAAAATTTTGGGAATTAAAGTGTAAAAATAAATAAATAATTAATTAAAGGGATCCTACCATCCCTATATCGGATTAACTAGAACTAGAATAAATTCAATACAAAATACAACAAACTAAAATTCGAAATATATCTAGATTTAAAAAAAAAAAATCTAACTTAACTTAGAAAAAAATTGAGTTTAAACCTAATGTTACATGAGATTGCTTCTAAATGCATGGCTTTAAAGTATATATGCTTGTGTCACGGGCCGTTGATTGGAGTCTATGAGAGTATGACCAAAGCACAAAAAGTGTCTCATTGAGGTCTACATATTAAATGGGGGTTATTTGATCCACTCGAATTGGTTCAGTTTGAAAAGAAAAATGATAAAATCCATCTACTTGAGGTTTTGGTGGTCAGTGAGGCAATTATAAGAAATTAAGATTATTTTAGTAAATAGAAAAAGTAACCTTAGAAAATATGTAATATAATATTTTATTTGGTAATATTAGAGATTGTGTAATTCCCTGAATTATAGATATGTTTTGATCTTGTTCGTCGATGTAATTCAATATATACCGTTTGTTTTGGGGAGCTCAACTATAAATAAGAGTCTCCCCTCATTTGTAATCATCCATTGTTTTGTATTTCTTGAGTGAAAGAATATATTGAAAGCATTTACTCAAATACCTTGTGTGCATTATTTTTTTTGTGGCTATTTGTTCTCTCGAGCTTTTTTTGTTTTTGAGATTGCTTTCGTTATATTTTCAGTGTCTTAGAGGAATTTTGCGAGAATCCTCACTTTGCGAGAGTTAGATTGACTTAGACGTATTTGAAACAAAAGAATCGCTTAAGACCGCATGAATTGCGAGACAAAAGATCTAACTCCGTGTCACTTTTACGAATAAGTTTACATTTTACTGAAAATGAATTTAAAAAAAGAATGAAAAAGGATAAAAAAAAATAAAAGGCTAATATAAAGAAAAAAAAACCTTTAAATTACTATACCTTTTTTAAATAAGTTTTTGTTTGTACATTTTTTTAGTTAAATAAATTCATATTTTATGATTTTTCTTAATCACAAAAGTCTAGAAGTGAAGTAATGAACCATTTGATTATTGGTGAAGTTCGATTTTTTTTAGGGACCGGATTTGCATTATAAAATGTTAAGGTAAGGGCCCAACCACTTTTAAAATGGAATTTTTTTAATTTTTTTTATAATTTATAAAAATTTAAATCGGTAATTATAAATTTATACTTTTATTTTTAAAATGATAAAAATTTGATTTAATTTTTAAAAAATTATAAAAATATAGGTTATTAAAATGATAAAATTACATTTCTACTATCGTAAAAATTTACAACTTAATTCCAACTCCAAAAAATTTCTAGCTTCATCCCTGGAGATAGCTAAAATACAATTTTATCATTAGAGTAACACAAATTTTATAATTTTTCAATGAATTAAACTACAAACTTTTCACTTTTGAAGGGATCAAAATTAAATTTTAAATTTTAAGAAGAGAAAATACAATGTTATCATTGTAGCAACGCAAATTTTACGAAAATTTCTCAATGAATTAAACTATATAATTTTCATTTTTGAAAAGGTCAAAATTAAATTTTAGATTTTAGACAAACTAAAAATCAAATTGATTTTTTAAACAGAAATACTAGTTAAAATGTTCAAATTTTAAACATGACAACCCACATAACAATTCGTGTGTACTACATTTTTTTATTTATGAATTTTTTAAAAAAAATTAATTTATTTGTTAATGTGGCATATAAGACAAACAATGTCACATTAGTATAAAGTGCACGTGGCCTACCACGACAACATCGTTAAAAAAATTAACATTGTAGTTAACATTTCTATTAAAGAAAAATAATTTGACTCTTTTCGAAAGATTAATGGTCGAATTTAGATAGAAAAAAGGACCAATTTGATAGAGATTGAAAATATTAAAAACTGAATTTATTTATAAAATTAAAATTGTTGTGTGGGGCCTCTTTCCTAATTTGCTAATTCATATCCATAAGGTGTTTTTCTGATTTTTGGAACAAAGATTATGAATAAAAGAAGAAGAGATACAGGTACTTGTTTCCATTGAAGTAGGGTTGGTTTTGGTTGTATATTTGATCCCCACGTACAGGGATGTGCGCCCAAAGACCAAAAAGACATGGACACCATTGAACTTATTTAGACAGCTGCATGTCTACATGTCTTAAAATGTTTTCATGGGAAATAATTGAGAAAACAACACAACAATATTTACCAAATCCAGGAATAATGGTTTAGGGAAAGATACTTATTTGTTTTTTACTTAAATAATTTTTAATTCATGCCGATTAAGTTTTAATTTGATCGGGATTGATGTTTTTGTCAGTGTAAAAAGGTCGTGAATTAGGATGCGCTAAAACGTATTATCTTTCTATTTAAGGGTTGGGGAGAGACTGTAGGTAGTTTTAGATATTGTGTAAAAAAAACAGATATGATAAGAATCTATAATGAGATTAATGTTAAAAAAAAATCGACTCACTAACTGTAAATGGATGAAATTTTAACAAAAGGATCAATTTACTTTTTGACTTAACATATAAAGATTAATTTGTCCTTTTTTTAGTAAAGAGGGCAAAATACAATTCGATTTCTAGTTCAAAAACTTTCACCATATTATTTTCTTCGACTTAACGTATATGTTTTATGTCCTTTTATTTTTCACATATTTAGAATATAATCTCTTTATTTTATTTTAAGAATTTAAAAATACATGTCTAATTATTAGTATCGTTAAAATTTTGCTGTTAAATCTTGGATCATTACCACACCAATTTTTTAATGTAATTATTAAGCGAGTTTTTTTTTTTTTTATTTCAAAATGTCACACCTATAAATTTAACAAAAGAATTTTAACAATATTAACAATTGAATTTAAATTTTAAAATCTGATAAATAATGATTCTAAATTGTTGTAAATAAAAGTAGAAGAACTACATTTTAATTGTATAAAGAGTATAGGGATTTAGAGCATATTTTAACCACATATATTTTGTGCTGCTCAAATTCATTTCTTTATCTATAATTTTATAAAATATTAAGAATTATATAAAATTTCAAAAAGAAAAAGTATAAAATAGAATGTGTTTCGTCTCGAAATCTCTTTTGGCAGCTTGTATGAAATATGGTAACTGCCTAATCTTCCATGTAAGCTTTTGCGTATATTATAGATGATAGGAAAACAGATCAAAACTTATCTTTCTTTAATATCATTTTGAATTTCATTTTATTTAAAAAATGTAAGAAAAAGCTCTTTCGTTAGAAATTAGAAGTTAGAAAGAGTACACTAGAAAAAACGAAAGATGGCTGGAAGCTACACATTGTTTTTTTTTTCGCAATTTTTGTTGAATCGTATGCATCAAAAGGTGTCTATATAGCTGTTAAGAGATACAATTTTATCCTAATCAACCGACTTTATCGAAAAAGATTACTTTTTTTAGACCAAGAGGTTGATAGCGAGATCTCGAATCAACTTATTGGTAATGCACAGTGCTGAAACTATTGGACTTATAATCAAAGCCATCGCCAAGGCTGGGGAGTTCATCGCTATTGTCGGCAATATCAAAAGAATCCCAATTCCAAAAATAATTGGGGTACGATGGAATCTGGCAGCCTTAGGATGATTGTATAAGCTGAACATTGATGGCTTGACATGCCCAAAATAGGTGGGCTGACATACTAACTCGACTTGGCAGCAATCTTTTGTGTATTTGTTCGACTGCATTGTACTCATCATGAAAGCTAATGCTGATGGGATTATTTTGTACCATTCAATGGTTTAATATGTTCCTTTTCTGATAAAAAAAAAAGGAGCGGCTTGACAGGGGTATTGATTGGTTGAAACATTCACCGAGGAAGGTAGATAAAACAGGCTTTACGAGCCTCCTTGTGATCTTGTGGCCGCTTTGAGAAGCAAGAAATTCGGGCATTATTCAAGGTTCAACCTTGACTCCTTTGCTTCATAGGAGGTTAAGAGTTACTCGTTGGGATCCCCTCTTATGTCGGAGACCTAAAGTTTAATATCATACAATTTGGAGTAGTGATGAAATATGCGTAGCGATTGGACCGATCGTTCCAGACTCAAAAGGGCTTGCTCGTGCCAGCTTATGGTTTTATCGAGGTTTTGGCAATTGTTGACTTTCGTAAGAAGGTGTGCAAATTGAGCTTTAATCATATTATTGTCGAGTCGGACTTGTCAATTTATGGTCGTATTGTTGAGGAGGTCATTTTCTTCTATGATGGTTTTAGCTTTTTTGTTTTTATTTTGCCCATCATTTGATCAATAATATCACTCATCAATAAGCATTGAACGTTGGATGGGAATAAATTTAATTTTGATTTAAATTATTTAAATTTTATTCACGAGCTTATGTTGGGTGATGTTATTTAATTTATGGTATCACATGGTTTTGGATTTTTTCTTGAAAAGGAAAGGGAGAAAATATTTGCCATATGATAACGGTTTTAAAAAATTTAAATTAATGCTGAAAATACACTTCAAGAAGTCCAAGTTGTACTGAATTGGAAGGGTGCATTCACGTCAAAAGAAAGGGACCCAACTCATTTAGTGGTAATGACAAAACCAATGCTTTTTTTCTATATCTCAAGTGCAAGGACAAAACAGAAAAAACAAACCTAAGCTACATACAAGCTGCTGTTGTGTTTTCTTTTTCTTTTTTCTTTTTTCTTTTAAAGAAATTCACTTAAATTATGTGATACCCATGATATAAGGAAAATTTTTTATAAAAATATATTATAAGATATTTATTTATTAATTGAGTCATAGGTAGAGGTAAAGTATTTATATCCCTTTAAATAATTTCTTTTAAAAATATTTTGTTTCTTTATCATGTTAAGTTATTATATATATCATTTATTTAAAATAAAATATTTTAACATTAAGAAACAAATAATATAGGGTCTGTCGAATCCATCTTTTTTGGAAAACGACGAGTTTCGAAAATTATTTTAATATTGGAAAATGGAAGTCGCCACCAATTTTTTATTCGGTGTGATTGGATCACCACAAAACGTTTTTTTTTTTTAAAAAACCGTTTTGAAAACACTTAGGTCTTCGAAATCCATAAAAACAGATTCGGGAGTCGGTTACGCACGAGGAAGGATTAGCACCCTCATACGCCCAAAATTGGTACCGTATTGATTATTTTCGGGTCTTAATTTGTAAAATTTAAAAGCTCGAATAAAGTTTAAAATACGATCCTTGAATGCATGAGTTATGTTTAAAAGAAATCGATTTTACTTGGAAGTCTCGTCATTTCAAAATGATCGAGAAAGAAAGTTACGTCCAGTGAGTTAGGACATAACATTTCGAGATCTAGAAATGACGAGCTTTTCTTTGTTGTAAACCTTTTGAATTTTGGAAAATGATATTTGATTATCTCGATTAAAAAAAGAAAGGTTACACCTAATAAGTTAAGACACAAATTTTTAGAATCGAAGATAAAAAAACATTACCTCGATTAAAGGTATTCGATTATTTCAATTTGAAGAAAAAATTCTAAGTATTAAAATGAAAAACAATAATATATTGGAATGAAGTGAAGGGGTTTTAAAGATAAAAGCAAAATTATGATGTGGGGATAATGATAAAAGATGAGTGGGTTGAGGGAAGCATGCAATTGGTTGAATGGAAGCGAACCGAAGCTCGATGGAGACCGTCTCAATCATTCATTCCATCTACCAAAGGAAGAAAAGCTTTCATAATTTGAAAACATATTCACCGTCTCATGTTGCAGCGGGGGATGGACCCCCACTCCACACCCACTCACTTCACTCCCTTTTTTTTTTTTTTTTCATTTCCCTCACTCAACACTGTACTCAATGTGGTACTAAGTTTGGGGCAGCTTAATTATTTTTTTTCTATTTCATAATAATGAAAGATTTCGGTATAAGATTCTCATATTTGGATTTCAGATATAAATATTGCCTTCGGTTGATGATATCGTATACTCGATACCATTAAGATTTCGAAATTTGAGAGTAATCTCAATATCATTTCTTCTTACATTTGCTTAGTGATGTGGCATTTTTGACAAATTTATTCTATTTTTAACGACTTTAATTCATTTTAAAAAATCAACATTTGGTTTTTTTTTAATATGTTCAGAGCATAAACTAATTAGCCTTTTCTCATTGACTCCAACTTCAATTTCAAGTAAAAAATAAATTAAAATAATCTGATCAAATAGACAAATAGGTTTTGAGGTGTCAGATGTTGGACTTTGCTTAATGGGCTACCCATTGCCAATTTGGGCCCACTTTTAGCTTATAATAAAACAGGTATATTATTGACCATGAATACTTCAATGGTTTAGTTGACTCTAAATCAACCCTTGATCCCCAAACTCTTAGCCAGCTGCAAACTTTCTCGGACACCCCAGAACAATTCCGCAGCACCAATGATCACCATGAACCCTTGAACCCGCTCACCCGCTGAAGCTGACCCTGTCCTAATTCTTGTCGCCCCATCAGTATTCAATAAAAAACAACTTGACAGAAGAGGCTTCCAAGCGACCCAACGAGGATCTCGATGGATACACAAAACTAGAGACAGCTGTGCTTATTCAACATCCCGAACGGAATTTAGTATTGTGTACTAAATGATCCCATTTATCATATGAGAGTTCGTTAGTTTCCATCAATTTAACAAAAATATTAAAAATCAAATTATATCGTTATTTGACTTTAAATATATTGTCAAATAGTGATTAATTCAAATTTATTTTTAGATGATTAATTCTTTGAATAGAAAATAATTAATTTTTATTTTATTTTTATCATAATGTCTTATAAGCATCTCTAATATCTACCTACCTTATACTTGCATGGTTAAATTACTTAACCCATCCTTATACTCTCTAAGTTGAAAAGCAAATTAATTTTCTACAATAAACTATACATTTAATTTTAAATAACCCTAAACTTACTTTCCAGTTTTATTTCTTTGGTAGATTGCACGGTTTCAACATGATATGGTTGGATTGTTACACGCACTGACACACACCTTGCTGCAATTCATTTGGTTTGATGCTTGAAAAAAATAATGCACTGACCCATTCTGATTTAACCATCATTAAGTCTGCAAAAACAAAACCCAGAATGGCAAACTTGGTTCTTATTTCTGACAAGTTTCCCAGCAGTGCTATGTTTCACCACAAAAATTTCACATGTCCTGCAATGGTAACAGTCATCTGGCAAAACAAGTCAAGAATCAATCTTAGAACAGGCCTTGTTGCAGAAACAATTGAATTATTGAACTATTTTGAATTATTGAATATGAGGGTCAAAATGGATAAAATGGACTACTATTATTAAGGATGTACAACTTTTTTTTTCCTTTTGTGAACGATGTTGGCTCTAAAAACATAGTAAAATGACTAAAAGAGTGCTTTTAGGTAAATCTTTCTATGATATGCTATTACCTCAGAGTCCCAATAGCTACATCACTAATTTTGCCTTGGTACCAAAGTTACAATATGAACGTTACAGTGTTTCTATCATAGAACGAATTGGTAGTGCAGTGAAGTTCTTGCTCGAGTGATGTAACCTCCGATTCGTGCAAGATAAGACGTTTTGTATCTACCATGGATCAATGCTGTTCTTAGTCTGAACATGGCAGAATGTTTGGAGAATGATCAATAGGCCAGTTTTGATTCAACAAGGCATTGTTTCGGGCTTAGACACGAGCGATCGGTGAGATAGGAGGGTCAATCACATAGGATGGTGGAATAGCTTCTACCTTCTTGCTGACTTTCTTTTTCTTCTTTTTCTTCGTCTCCTCCTCCGTGACCGCTTTTATTAACGATTTCACTTCCTCCTCGATGAGCATTTTTAAGGAATTGTATTGTGATGAATGTTTGCTTGCTGTCTCCCCATTAGCAGCAGCAGAGGTTTCTGTACAATGTAGTACTGCAACACAAATGGAAAACGCTTGTAATGTGGATAACTTTGCATGAAAATCGATTGCATACCCTCCTTCAATGGCCGTCATGATCAATGCCGGTGTATTCTCTTTGGCACCCTACAAAGCAAATAGCAATATGAAAAATGAAGCAAATCGCTTTCCAACTATCCGTTTTCGAGGTAGATTCTGTATATTATCCACATTAGCATATGAGCAACTAAAATCTCACCTGACGAAAAAGTTGAAAAGGCTGTTCATTATCTACTAGTGGTCGATCTTTGAAACAATTTAGACCAGTATTGCCAAAAACAACAAGGGGACAAGCCATGTCCCAGCCACCACAATCACAGCCTCCACCAATCATCCACCTATCAAGTAGTGATGAAGGACCCCGAGTCCCAGCACGGGGAAAGCCGTGGTTTCCGGTTGGAATAACGACCTTCACCTTCTCTTGGCTCCTGCTGTCTTGTATCGTGCTTTTGCTTTCTTCAGTCATAGAGACATTGAGTAGGTTTAAGTGGTTCCTATCATCAATTTTATCTCCTCTTCTGTATTTCAAGCTCTCTCTATTCTTAAATGGTACTTGAATGACTATGGCTGCTATTTCAAGGTTTGGATGCAATTTGGCAGGTGGTCCATTTATGAATTCAACCTCATCACTGTCACAAGCATAGTTTAAATGATCTTTAAGTGTCACCACATTAGAGCAGGCAGGGGCTTTATGAACATCAGTGGATCCAAGGACAGTAACACATTGTTTTGCATGTCCGGTATCATACAAAACAAACTCCGTAACCACGGAGTTGTCAACTTCCCCACCCTCCTTCATTTCTGAGCATAAACTGCTTGAAACTTGCATCTGCGCAATAATTGAAGCAGCATCTTTGCTACTACTATCACTTGGTCCCGATATACCAGCATTGGTTTTCTTTTTATTGCCAACAGAATGAAAGGTATATACCCAATTGAAACCATTATTTGCCTTCAATGTTTTGGCTAGAAAAACGTCTCCTGGTTCATTCATTGAGAACTCGAAAAATGGTACCCCATGTTTAACTCCCAACTTAAGACAACCATGTAGGTGAATCGGTGAGTGAACGTTGTCTTTCTCGAAAAAGTCTAAATCTGATTCAGCATTATGTGAGAAGTCATGTAACAAAGATTTCCTACATGTCTTATTTCTTCTCGTATTTCCCATCACACTAGTATCAACATTGTCGGCATCCGTGACTGTGACATAACCCAAAGGACTCGGCGGAGACTTCGATTTCACCAATGGATCCAACATTTTTCTCATATGACTAAAGTTAGCCCTTGAGCTGGTCCTGGAGAATGAGTCACCTTCAAGCGATTTGCGCGGATTATGAGCTGCATCATCGTCGGGTTTAAATCCAAAACTAATGTCCATCTTGTTATCTGAACTTAGACAGAATTCAATGAAATCATCTGATGAACATGATTCCAAATAAGGGCTGCTAGTGGATGTTGAGTTCAAGTTTGAGCCGACATACATCACCAGATCTCTTCCTCGTGGCGAGCTTTCCTCTTCCGAATTACAAAGAGAATCAACAATTCTGAAGGAAAAAGAAGTGTCACTACCACAAGATAATTCAGTTTTTCTCCTCCCCTTGACAGTGCTTGTACTTTTCATTTTCCTTACCTCTTCGGAGCTTCGATATATAGAATCGCTTCAACCAAGCATTACAGCATGGTTTTCCCCTTCAGATATCGCTTTTCAGACACGGAACAGCAGTCTTCGGACTCAGATCAGATGTGAAGTTTTCCCCAAGTCTTCAATTCATACATATACAGTCCTGCAAGAATGCAAAATCATATAAACAAAGATAACATCCTCATTAATACAGAAGAAAATAAACTTCCCCTAAATTAATTACAGGACAATGTTTCTGAAACAATTGAAGGGAAAAAAAACAATTTTTAGTCTGTAAATTGAAAAATAAGACCTAATAAATCAAGCAAAAAGCATTTTCCAAAACTAAACCAAAATCTCTGGTCATAATTCAGACACAAGCAAAACTGGTAGCCTTATAAAAAAAAAGAAAACTTTGTAAAAAAGCAAATGGCTGTGATCACATAAATAAAGCTAAAACCTTTGAGACAACCAGGAATCTCGTGATCTCTATAAACATTCAGGAAAAAAAATGAAAAGAAAAAAACAGAGTAAAGTGACGGGGATAAAGGCATATACAATTATTAAAGAAAAACAACAACTTTAATTTCACTTGCATTCTAAGCCAACAAAAAGTAGATAAAAGCTGGAAAAAAAAATGGGGATACCCCAATATAGATCATACAGAACTGAATTAAAAGAAGAACCTAATAAAAACTGTAATAAAATGCAGATCATACCCTTCAAACTCTTGAGCTAAACACCAAAAATCCTTTGTTTAAACAAGAGTTGAGACATGTTCCTCAAAGGGTAATTGAATTTCTAAAAGAACCCAATAAAACAGAGAAGTACAGCAATGAGAAAGCAACGAGAACAGGGGAACAGTAAGTAGGAAAAAGCATACGAGACACAAAAAGGTCGGAATTTTTGGAAGAGAAAACATGACTTGCCTGTGTGATGGATTGTGTTGAGAAATTTGGAAGAGGGACAATGAGCTGTTCAGGTTTCTTCTGTTCATGTCTAGTAAAAAAGCAATCTTGTATGCTTCAAATCATCATATGCGTGCTGGTCATGTCGTCGTCACTAGTCATTTTATGTGCTTATGTATATCTTTTTTCTTCTCTCTTTAGCTTGGCTTTTTCTCTTTTGGTCGAATATGAGAAATGACAATAGTACCCACAAATGATACGAGTCTCATTTAATTCCCATGGGTATTTTTGATTTTTTCTTCTTCTAGTCATTTTTTTAAAAATCAAAGTATGATTCATATTCGTCTTATGATTCAGAAATTGTATCTACTCTATCCAATAATACCATCTCCAAATTTTAAATACCTTCCCTTTTAATTAAAAAATTGATCATACAAAGAGAATATATAAACATATTTAGATTTAAATTTAAGTTCAAATAATATAAATTATCAATTTATTAAAATTTTATAAAATATATAATACACACGATTTATCATATCTTAAGCTATTATACGAGTGAACCCACTTACACCATTCATATTTTTACTTTTTACATCTTTTTTACAATTTTTTCTATCATTGATATTTAACAACATCGAATATTATGTTTCATTCATAAAAATTATGTATCTTAAGATTGAAATAAAAAAAAATAACTATTTTTTTTATGTCAAAAAAAAAACTTTCAATCATTAAATATAAACAATATTTTAGACTAATATAATAAAGATATTGAATTGATTCAAAATTTTAAATGCACAACAAATACAATTAAATTAATAAATTCAACAACTAAATTATTAAAATATTAATCATAAAAAAAAATTATAAAATAGTGTAAAACTAACAATGGGGGTAAGTGGATCTCTTCGTTATTATAATATAACTTTGTAAATCTTGAAATCATTCATTAGCAAACCCCTAAACAGTAAAATGGTGATGAAATTTCATTAAATTTTGGAACCACTTTTTTTAATGGGGTTTTCTTAAAATGGCTAAACTAAGTTTGCATGAGAGTAAGATAAAAGGGTTTATTATTTTTTGGGACTTATCTTTTGTTTAAGTTAATCTTTTAATTTGGTAATTGTTTTTATATTAAATTTAAATTTTTTTAAAGAAATATCAGAGATTAACTTGGACTTAAAAATTGTTATGACTCGATGTGGAAATAATTACTGGATTCAAGAATTTATTTGGATAATTTAGACATCAATATAGAAACACTTGTGGAGTATACCTCACATTTTTTGCCAAAACAGAGTTGATGTCCCGATGAGGAAGAGGCATCGTCCCGATAAGAAGAGACGCCTAGTCCCAACAACGCGATGAAGGGCATCCCGACGAGGCAATTGCCACGTCACGATAAGACGACATGTTGTGCAATTTTTTCAGTTTTCTTCTCCCAGTCAAACTATGATTAGTGTAAATTATTTTAATACTATTTGTCTTTACATTTTGAGGGTTTTTATTTAGGGTTTCAAAATTTAATTTTATCTTTATCTTTGTGCTCTTCATTTTTACCGTTATAATAAATTTATCTTTATCCGTGATTTTTTATCCTCTTTGAAAATAAATTTCTATGGTGTTCGATCTTCCCCACTTTAACTACTCCATTATTTATACGGGTCGATCTCCAACACTTATCAAATTGGAACTTCAAATAATACATCAATCCTAAAACAAATGTATAAAGGATTAGAGACCCTCGCATTGCATTATGCAATGGGACCTAAGAAATGTACTAAAATCAAATTAATGTGTTAGGATTAGACATTGAAGCCTCTTAAATTGAATTAGCAAAACAATTGTTGGTAAATTAAGGAGAAGATGCTAAAAGAGAAGGTAATTAAGAACCAATTGGGATGATTTAACTATACTATTCATCTTCATATGAAAGAGTGGTTACATGAAAATAGGAAAGTGAAACTTGTGATGTGGGACAAGCATCTTTGCTACAATTGTTCTAAGCATTTAACTTTATATGCATGTGGGTGGTTTGGTGGGTGGGAATGGATTATTATTATTATTACTACATTAATAATTTATGACACCAAAACCACAGGTGTTTAGGTATTAATAAATAAAATTTAAGTCTTCAATTCTTTTAAAAACAACAACATTGTAAAAGTATATATGCAGCCTTGCATAGAAGCTTTTCCCACTTAAAACTAAAGCAATGTAGAAGATAAAAATAACAGGATTATTACCTTATGGTGAAATTAGACTTTGCCCTTAATGCTTTATTATTTAGGTTTTAATTAAATTATAAATGTAGAAGCCTAATTTTAACCCGGCTATGAATAACAAAATAAATGAAACCCAAAAATTAAATTCTAATTTAATTTTAAATGTCCATTTACAGTCTAAAAATTTAAGAGCCAAATGTTGATAGGCCCAAGCACCCAAATGCACCCAAACCCAAAACCAAGTCAAAACTAAGCCCAGATGGTCCCAAAACTAAAATACATGTCAGAAACCCTAATTTTTCCAATCTGCCGCATCTCCTCACTTCTTGCCGCGTCAGCAGCCACGTGGCTGGCCGTTGACTTCTGCTCCCGAAACGTCCCTCTGCCCAACGCTCCTTCTGACCGGAGCAATGATGCCATTCCCGCTGTCCTTCTTTGCACCAAAACGGCAAGAGCACGCTGTTCAACGCCGACGTTGACCTTGCCACCGTTCATCACTCGGGAAACCTGCAAACAGAGACAAAAGAACAACAAGAAGCAGCAGAACAGAGAAAACAGAGACGAAAGAACAGTGTTCTTGTAAATTTTGATGGCTATAAAAGCCCTCATTTTTGTAACAATTTTTACAGAGAATCAATACCAAAAAAAATCACAAAATCAATACAAAAAAAATATACGCAAAAGCATTGAAAGGAAATAGCACAGGATTCAGATTCAAAAATCCCAGAAATAGTTATTTGCAAGATATATATATATATATAACATCTCGTACATGTATGCATATATATACATATATATACACAAGTATATCTGCTAAATAAATACTGGTATTACCATTCCAAACAGATTATCCTTTTCAAAATAAAAAAATGGATTTTAAATAAACCCTTTTAAGATTTTATAAATCTAGCAGATCTAAATTCCTTTTTTTTTTTTTAAATATAACGACGAAATATAAAAAGAACATAAAAAGAATTTTGTAAAAAGAGATGAGGAATCATCCCAAGAACTTCACTTTTGTAGATCTAGGGTTTTGAAATAATAACTAAAAAATAAAAATAAATGAAAAGCAAAGAAATCATATTTGGTTTAAAAATTTGTACACCCGAACTGGAGTTTATTTGGAAAAGGAAAGAAAATCAAAACCATTTGTATTTTGTTTTGAAAAACCCAGTATTTTTGCTACTAGATCTAAAAGATTTCGGGAGGGAGAGTAAAAGATAAAGTTTTACCTAACCTTCATGGGCGCCCTGCACGACAGCTGGAAGAGACGAAGTTTGAAGGTTCTAGAGAAAATAAGAAGAGCAAAACCCTCTTTTTTAGAGTGAAATTAAAATGAGGTGTTCAGAATAATTTTTAGGTTAAAAATCTTCATGACCGTTTCATCCTCCCCCAAATCGGACTTGACCCGCTCTAGCCATACCCGCATGTTTTAGCGTAACGGGATATTTATCCATTCAACCCTTCCAATCTCGTCCTTCCTTTGTGCTCTAATTTATTTTAAATCGGCCCTAATGTTTGTTTTTCTTTTCAAACTGGTCCTTTGACCAGTAATCCTTGTGACGGACACGTGTCCGAAATTTTGGAAATTACCCGTGCGGTCCCTACATTCTCTAAGGTTGGATTTAAAGCCCCGTTACTTTCCTTTTAAATTTTTGTTACTTCAAATTTCATTTCTATTTTAATTTAATCCCTGAATTTTTTTAATATAGCAGTATAAAGATTCCAATTTGGCCCCTTTCTTCTTACTTACTTCGAATTTCAACCTTATAACCTTTTATTTTCACCTTAAACTTTAGTTTTTTTTCACGTTCAAATTATTTTCTTTTTTTGAACTAAACGTTTCCATTCCTTGTTTTGCTACAGTCTTTATTTTTTTTATCTCATGGAATCTTCAACCTTCATCATTATTTTATTGCTTATTTCATTTAACATATCTTTATTTATTAACACATCATCATCATTTTATATTCCACAAGTTAGTTCATTTATTATGTATATTATAAATCATATTCCATACAAATCGTTTTCACGCCTCTAATCATGAAGAGTATATCCATTCAATTACTTTATTATAAAATAACTCGGCTAAGTTACATGTTTTAAAAATTATGTACCTAAGTTATTCTTGAAGACAATGTTCGTTTATTTTGGAATTCGGAAGGTAGTGCCTTAAAGTATTGGGTGTTATTTTCTATCGAATTAAAGTATCGAACGACCTCTTTAAAAATATTTTTTATTTGCGAAATTATATATTTCACTCATCTTCCTAACAAAATCATCTTTCTTGAGAATAATTTACATCATTTCTTTAAAGAGACGTGGATTGCCTCAAGATAATAAAAAAGGATGATGTTCAATTATTCTCTAGAATTTTGAAGATAATACCCTAACGTGTTGAGTGTTATCTCCATCAAACTCGAGAACAGAACATCCTACTTTAAAATAAAATTGGCTAAAGCGTTTTCCAATATATGTAAAGATACGTAAATTTTTTCCAAAAATATATATAAAGGAATGGTTGGTTATTTTAGGGATACTAGAAATCAGGCTCTAACGCGATGAGTACGACTCTTTCTTTGAACTTAAAATAATCGAGCATCCCGTTTAAAATCATTGGTAGATCGATATTCCATTATTCTAAGAGATTGAGAAATCGTGCCCTATCGTGTTGGGTATGTTATTGTTTCGAACTTAAATAATTGAATATCTTGACATGAATGACATTTTGAATTTCTACTCGAATTTTTTATTTTCACAATTAAGACACTAAATAATCGACTAGGTACTAATTTTGGGCGTGTAAGGGTGCTAACCCTTCCTT
The DNA here is from genome assembly GCA_039519145.1 of Kokia cookei. Classification (NCBI taxonomy): domain Eukaryota; kingdom Viridiplantae; phylum Streptophyta; class Magnoliopsida; order Malvales; family Malvaceae; genus Kokia; species Kokia cookei. Next base: position 36,386,052 of record CM076905.1, read on the forward strand.
ACACGTAATCGACTCCCGAACTTATTCTCTGGACTTTGAAGACAAAAATAATTTTCAAAACAAATTCAAACATTTTTAGGTGATCCAATCACACCAAATAAAATATTAGTGGAGACACTTATTTTCAGTTTTAAAATAAATTTCAAAACTCGCATTAAAAAATAGTTTCGACAATAAATAAATATACTAAGAAAGAAAGTTAATGAAAATATGGGAAAAATTAGATAATCTATAAAAATGAAAGTAATATAATCAATAAAATGTTAAATCTTCTCAATTAATAATAATTAAGAATTATCATTATTATATATGATTAGGTTATAAAGCAAAATATGTAAGAAATTGCAGATAACATGAGATGTTAAAATGCAAAATCAATTTAATTAGGGATGAGTAAATAAATTATATTTGATAAATAAAGAAATCGATTATAAATGAGTTATAGTATAAATTTGTCATCATATTAAGTGGACATTAAATTTTGTCGTTATGTTTCATTTTGAATGATGTTAATCATTATATTTTAAGAATATGAATAAATTTACTGTTCGATTTATATGTGATTGGAATTAGCCACTAATTTTTAAATTTTAATTAATTTTGCCACCAACTTTAATTTTTTAAATAAAATTTTACCATTAGATATTGATTTTTAATGATTTGGAAATAAATTTTAATGGAAAATATCATTTCAAATATTTTATTAATAGCCAACATTAAGTTATTTAATAGTAGGAAAACCAATATATATATATATATATATATATATATAAAGGAATGTTTTGTCTTGTTTTGTTTTTATAAATAACAGTTTTTATTAAAATTTAATATTATTCTAATTAATAAATATTTTATTTACTTAAATAAAATGTTTTTATTAAATTAAATTTAAGTTAATTTAAATTAAAATTAAATAGTAAAAAATTAAAATTTAATTTCATAATTCAATTAAATAAAAGTGAAGTGACAAAATTCAATATAAAATTAAAATAAAATGATAAATTTACCTATAATTTAAAAGCACAATGACAAGTATGAATAACACTAAAATATAGTGATATTTATCCAAGGAATAGTGACAAATTTACATGATAGTCCATTAAAAATTTTGAACCCAAACTTGAATCTTACTGGATAAAACTTAAAAAAATATATTATATAATGAAAGGATGAATTTATATCTAAAGAGTAAAATTAAATTTTAGTTCGATTAATATTAATATTATTGTTAATACAAGAAGACGTGAATTCAAACATGCTGAACTCTGTTTATCCTCATATTTAAGAGTTTAAATAAACATTATATCAACTTAAAAACTCTCATATACTTTCACAATTAAATTATATTTTAAAATTCGAACATTAATATAAAATTATTGCATCAAAGCTATCAAAATCCAAATAAAAAATTATTTCAAAATCTTATACTACCTCAAAATTGTGAGATTCTAAAAAAATCAAACATATCATTGTAATTATTTATAAATAGTAAAATTCATTGAGTAAATGAGCATATTATAATAAATTCCTTTAAAATAATAAGCATTAAATTGTTGATCTTCTTAGAACCCAATGAATGACTCCAATAAAAAATCCATCTTAAAAATCTCGAATTCGAACACTTGTGTGTGCAAAATGTATGTACCTTGTCAAATAGTTAAAAAAATATGAACATATGCTATCATTTAATCACACCAGTACAACTTATATTTACATGTTTCAACCATTATATTATTTATATATAATAAATTTAACTTCTATATTTACATCCTTTTTATATCTCTTAACTTTTTAAAAAAAATTAAATTATATCTTTGGTGATTAAAATATTAATAACGGTAATATCTTTTTAAAAAATTGATAATCAAATTTAATTAAAAAAGAAGAAGAAAAGAATACAATCAAATTGACAAAATAGGTAAAACATTAAGTAATAAATTTAGCATCATACCTATACTTTTATGAATGTTTCCAAATATACACATTTACCCTAATGTTTGCTGCTGCTTGTTTAGGTCTCCTATTTAATCACTTCCAAGATTTTCTATTATGCCTTCAAGATGGAGTGGTTAGAGGTTTCTAATCTAAGATTAACATGGCTACCTGCAAAAGCTAATAAGTTGGTATAACTTTTAATGGCTAAAACGAAAATGGAATCTCTTCTCTTGCTATAAAAGTAGCATTACCTACTACAGTTGGGCAACCACCCCTACAAAACATGGCCGCCATATTAATCCTTTCAAAAAAAGATTAATGGCGTAGGCGCCAACCTACGCAACCCCACTCCATTATGTTAGCCACCCCTTTACTTCAGATGGCAAAGTTGCTTTATAATAACCAGTAAGAAGAAAACGGTGAAAATAATCTTATGGCTCAAAAATGGGGGTCTATATTGATTTTTGTACATTGTGCTACTATATATTCAGTCCCTTGTAAAAATAATACTGGTTAATTTGACTTGTTTCAGCAGAGATCAATAATAATTCTTTGCTGAAACATCAATGTTATATCCTAACCTTCATGTGGATATAATGTATATATGCCTATGTACTCTGGGTTTTAGCTATCACTAGGTCGCCACACAACTGTACAAACGGTCAATTTTGTTCCTAACCGTAGTGATTTTCCTACTCTATCTTTACTGTAGTTTCTGACTCAAGAAGACTAACTAGCTTCTTCTCTGAATTTTCAGGCTTAGCTGTGGCTGATCACACCTTACCGGCAACTTTGGCAGTGAGGGCTCTATCGTAAGTGAAGCAGCCTCATCTCTAGAAGCATACCATTTATGTCCACAAGCACCACATTCCAACTGTTTCGAGAATGGATGTTTAAAGAATGTTAATGGTTAAAAATGGAAATTATAAGACGTATATTAAACAAAAAACAAAAAACCATATATACCATGCTTAGGTTCTTAAACTGCAATATGCTTTACAGTGCACATAGTAAATAGTTCTAAGCTGCACGCAGTTGCCTCTAAATATCATAATAGATAACATGGTCTGTTTTCAATAATGTCAAGGCCAACTAACCCAAGACTTACTAGGAATTCCAGTCCTAACTCAAAATACTCATCCTTGAAGTTAAATTATATGTTAGCGATTCCAAACATAACATTCATCCTTAAATCATTATTGCCATCTTGAACTTTTCTTCACAAGTCTGAGAGTCTATTACTCTCAATCCCCACCCCTAACATACAATTATCTGTTTTGATGCTCATTATGCGCTTTATAAATGTCATATCTCATTCTTTTAAATAGAAACATAGATATTGATGGATGAAGGATGCATGTCTATATCCAATTCAGATTACAATGAAACAATAATAATACCTGGCAAGTTGCAAGTCTGTTATATTAGCTGTGCCTACATTTTTCCTTAATAAAAGATAATTTCCACCCAAAAATAGTCTTCTTGTACAACATGGTTAGCAAACCTTTTTTATCGTTGGCCTGAAATATTGTATAAAACTCCATGTATGCAGACAAACCCACAAATAAGTATGCATGAACCAGAGTATTGACAATATCATGCATAGATCAATGTCTGAACTAAGCACTTTCACATTAATGCCTCTTTTACATAAACGAGTGCAATTATCTCTACAAGTACACGTCTGGCTAGGCAAGGAACATGAGGTTTTATTTTAAATAGTAAAAGTGACTTCATGAAAGAAGAAAATATGAGATCACCTGGTAACGGTCTCCATGTCCTGCTTGGATGATGTCCCTTAGACCAACTTCAAATTTCATGCATCTTGAGCACCGAGCATCAGTCATCTGCTTTCACGGTAGTAGAACCGGCAAGCATATGTCAGCCACAATAACAAGAAGGTCATTAAATTCTATGCTTAAACGAAATTAGGTAGAGAGAAGTGACCTGCATGCGCTCGGACTCATCAGGCTCTTTTTTGGCCGTCTTCTCTTCTGCAGTTAAACCCTCCTAGAGCTGAAATTGTTAGTATATATTTTTACACTAAAAAAAAAAAAAATCCTAGTGTCATAGATGCAATAAAATGGTGGGGAATAATAGTTAAATGCCATTGTTCTAAAAAAATAAAATAAATAAATACCTTAAAACTTAATGGCACGTATAATTACTAAACAAGTCAAAATGAAACTATTAATAAGATTATGTGTATAAAAGAAGACTTCTATAGCCACGGGCCACCACGTCTATGCTGACAAGATCATGTCAAAATTCTACTCTCCCACAAAAGGTATATTTTATCACATTTTCCATTCTAAATTTAATGAGAAATCAACTCCTAATAGATTACCAAATTATATTTCATGTGTTCAAGAATCATAAAATTCAACACATTAGACATTTCAACCTACATAAGGTTTCTATCACTCTCTCAAATAAACAGGAAAGAAGAGAAGCCTACACCTAACAGACTCAGACTGTACCTTTAACTCATTTGGCGACATGTTCAGTATTGTTGAAGGTTCTAATTCTCCATTTAGTAAACGCCGAGCTAGCAATGCATTGTTCTGTCAAAAAGAAACAAAAATTAACATCATCCTAAATGCAAATAAGGCAAGACAGCTCTAGAGATTTATAAGCAGAAAGCCCTCTACCTTCAGATTGAACTCGAGCTGCCGTAACTTCTGGTTATACTTCTGGAAATCAGAACAAAGTGCATCATGTGAGGCCTTCTCAAGGGCAGTGATAGCAGGAACAGCAGCATCTGGCCATGTAAAAGATTTGTCACTCTGCAAAGCAAGAAAGACAATAAATATTGTGCAAACCATAGAATCTCATCAATAAATAACACCTATTCTTTTTTTTTATTATTAGTAAATGACACCTATTCTTGTTAATCATAAATTGGGAAAGATAAAGGTGTTCCTACTATAGAAACTAATTATAGGCCAAAAAGGAAATCACTGCACACATTTGAACTCTTCTCTTGAGATCCATTAGCAGTTCTTGAACTCTTAATGTCTCTTTCACGTTCCAAGCCATCAGGACAACTACACATGTACTGAACTCTTTCAAGAAGCCTGGTCATCCACTTATCACGATGGATTTCTCCAGTTAGCACCTCAGCTTTTGACAAAATTGTGTAATATTCATTGGTATTACTTGGACAGCTTCCAGGTGTTTCAGCTTTCAAACTTTGATCAGACCTGGTACTTCCTTCATCATTCCTGGTAACATCAAGGGGTGAAATGTTCTTTTTTCTGAGAGTTCTTTTTGCCTTCAACTGCTCATCCTGATCAAAAACTGCAGCAGTAGAATCAAACTCAAGGTCAGGAAGGTCTCCCAATCGCAATAAAGTTTTCTGAACAAGAAGGTCAATCTCATGCTGTTTATTATCCTCATAATCTTTATCAGTCAGCTTCCAAAGCTTCCGTTCCACTGTGTCATAGACCTTCTGCACGATAAAACCCGGATGCTGTTTACGGTTTGGAATTTGCTTGTGTATGGGAACAAAGTGCACCACACACTTGTGCATCACGGATTCTGCTGGAACCTCATCACGGTGGAAGCTATAGAAAAGTTCCCTTGTATCATTTAATGGCCAGCTTCCACCACCTTTTTTCTCAGCCTCTTCAGGCCGATAAAACCACTGCCCAGTAACCATAGTGCTCCCATCTTTAGTCTGACTAATGTCCTATCAATATATAAAAGCTCCATTATTTGCAAAGGAATATGACTAAAAACTCTCTTGGAAATAAATAAACTGTACCTGTAATAGAAGGCAACCTAATTACCTTAATGATAGCCACATATGGCTTTTGCTTCGTATCTTCAGGAACCAAAAGAACTGGATCCTCCTGTAAACCAAAACTAGTAAACACAAATAATAATGCAAAAATGCAAAGGCATAAATCAGAAAAATAGACCATGTATGGGCACAAATAACTAATACCGAGTTCCAGAATACTAGCAACCAAAATAAAACAGAGCACCACAAAAATAAACCGAATGAATCTTCAGTAACTACTCAAAGCAGCTTCACAAGTTATTATTCGGGGAAAAAAGTCCAAATCCACCAAACACACACACACACAATAGTAATCCGTCAATCAGTTATCAGTCTTCACGAACTTGGGGAAACAGACACAAATGACAAAACCAAACATCCATGAACCAAAAATATACCCTTCAGTTCTCCCAGCTACAACTGAAAATAATATAAAATCAAAATCACCATAAAAAAAGATTAAAACCAAACACCGTTTCCCTTGAACTATTAAAATTTAAAAACGAACCTTGAGCAAGCACGAAAAATGCATTAAGAACATTCAAATATCCTGACGGATCATATAATTGTCCGACAACCAAACAAATCAGATCATAAATCCCTATATCCAAAACTCAATACTTTAAAAATCCTAAAACCCACAAAACATAGCAAACAAACATCAGCAAAAAAAACAGAAGCCAGATAAAAGAAATCACTGAACTCAAAACACTTAAAAAGTCATTCCAATAAATAAAGCCTTGAAAAAGACCCTAAATGCAAATAAGAGCTTACGAGATCATATCGATTGCCATCAAACTCAAAACTCTCATAATAACTCCTCCTCCCTCTCCCTTTCCCAGAAACCCTAACGACTTCCCCTATTGGCTTGGCATCCTCTTGATTTCCCTCTTCCTCCGGCTCTTCTTCTTCTTCCTCGTCTTGCTTCTTCTTCCTCTTCTTGGATTCCGTCTGTTCATCATCCTCTTCATCGTCTTCGTCTTGTAACTTCATTTTCTTCCTCTTCCTTTCTGGTCTCTTATCTTCCGACCGAGATCGCCTGCGAGTCATCGGTACTTCATCCTCGTCGTCGCTAGTGAAGACCTGAGCAACCCTTCGGTTCCGCATTACGTAAGAGGGCTTGTGACTTTCGCCGGTTCTTTTTTCTTTCTTTCAAATGGATTTTCAAATGACGATTATTAGTGGGAAAATTTGGAAACAAAGGAGACTGAAAACACGCCCGCCACAGTCCACACCCAACTGTTTGTACGCTTTTTGAAGTACATAGTACTAAAAAAATTATTACATCATATTACAATTATGCCATTTCCTCTTATTTCTAGATTCTTCCACAGCCAAAACAGAAATATCTCTAGTAAGTAACAATGACTATAACACATCCCCAATTAAAGAACCAATGAGGCATGGAATTCACGTGTTATAGGTTCTGCTGCCTTTTCTTTAATGGGGAAATTGAAAATCATTCCATCTTATTTAAGAATAATGATATCTTTGAAAACTTAGCTGAAATTAAAGGATAAATGGATAAATAATTACAATGATAAGAAGAGATCGTATAAATTTGATTTGTTATTTTCATATTGAAAAGGAATAAAAATAACATAAAATCAAAATTTTATATAATTTTTTCTCTTATCATGAGCTCACAAAATGTTATCGAGTGAGAATGAATGCAGAAAAAAAGGAGAGAGGGAATGATTTAGAGATGAACTAGATCTAGAAATTAGAAAAGCAAGAGCATATTCACTAGATGTAAAAATTTAGAATCCTTTGGAATCTACAAGAGGGTTGAAACTCTAAATCTCGTGGAAAGTTGAGATGAAATGTTTTAGTATTTATATCAAGTTTAAGCATTTTGGTTAGCACAATGACTTCAGTTCTAAAGCCAACATGATCAAGAAATTTCATGCTGCTCTTGCTCTGCAACCTGTGAGAACATTAATCCTTAATCTTCCCTTGAATATCTCTGTTTTCTAGATTTTTAATTTGTGTAGAAAATGAAACAGATAGCAACAGTTCTACTTGCAGATTCAGCCTCTACTGAAGGAAAGCCAAATGGCTACCTCAGCATGAGAAGGTTTTCAAATTTTATACTACGAAGTATATTTTTACATGCTTCAGACTAATACTGATAAGGATCATACATACATAGTTTTAGACTTCAATTCTAAATTCATTTTTTTCTCTGTAAAATAACGAGGGATGTGGGGAAAGTTTGAAAGTCTTTAATTCCTTATGGCTGAGAAGATTGATGCTCATCAGATTTTTAATTTGCAAGGTGACACGCAATTACCAAAATAAAGAATGGTCTAATGTCCATGTTACGAGGACTCTAATGTGGTTGTCATTGAATATAAGACACTTTGTTCCAATCTATATGCTGCTCCATTATCCTAATTGCTAAACTTTGATGCTGTCTTCTTACAGGGTGTCAATTACGTGCCACTGCTGACATCACAACCATGGAGATGTCAAGTGAGTTGCAATATATATATATTCTTAACCCACACATGTCATCATTTTGAAAGGTAAATTGTTGCTTACAATGATGATGAACCACGATCAATATTGTTTTTACCCTGTTGGTAGAAATCAGGTGTACAGCCACCTCACTGGCTTCAGAATAAAATTAAATATATAAATTGTGTCATATATCCATAGTTCTGTTCATCATTTACTCTACTCTCCAAACAGCAAACTAGTTTAGAGGGAATGTAGTCGCCGTGTTAGCTCATGAATGTTGTCGCATTCATTGTGTTTGCAGTGGCGGAGCTGACAGGTACTCCATCTTTTTTATATTTTTTATTTAGATCATTTATAATTTATAAAATTATAAAATAGTAATGATAAAGTCTCAAAATAATAAAAAATTAATTTAATTATTTAAAAAATATAAAAATATAAATTATTAAAATGATGAAATTATATTTTTACTATAGTAAAAATATATAATTTAATTCCGAACTCTTAAAAGAACATTTCTAACTTTGCCACTATGTGTTTGATACATAAATGTTCATAAATCTAATATATAACATCATATAAAAATTGAATAACCCACATTTTAATTGAAAAACATACGTATTGATTGAAACTTATCATATATTTTAAAATTTTGATACATATAATTAAACTCATACGATAAAACAAGTATTATATACATATTTAGATAAACTTGAATAATAGATTAAAGGGGATAAGCTTTTGTAAGTTGGTGTGAATAACAATATTTCCTTTTATCCATATTTCGAAATTTAACTTATATTTTTATATGATGTATGGGTAAATTGTGTATATTAAATTTATAGTTTTTTATATATTAGTTTTTTTAAATTAATGGATTTCTTTAAAAAAATATTAATAAATTGAAAAAGTAACTCAATTACAAAATATTTAATTAATTTAAAATAATTTATATTAATTTAATTAAAATTTTTAAATATTTAATATTAAAATAATACAAAAATTATCAAGGTTTGAATATTAATATGAATATATTGTTAATAATTTATTACATGTTATTTTTTATATATTTTTTAAAATTAATTTTTTAATCTTAAAATTGTTACTATTCGATTTTATTTTATTTTTTATAATATTACATGTTATCTTTGCTCTACTTTAATCGATCAACATAATTAACTTTTATTATATTTGGAAAATATAATTTTGATTTGATAAATTTATTAATATGAGTATTTTTTAACTATAATTTAAACTTAACATTTTAATATTTATTAATTTGAATATTATAAAATTAAAAAATAATTCATTTAAGTAAAATCTTTAAATAAAGAGATAGTTTATTTAAAATAATTTTTATAATTAACATATAATAAATATAAGAAAATAAACAAAAGTCATGAAATAACTTAAATAAATAAAAAGAAAAGAGTAATTTATTCAAATCGTAAATAAATACTTCAAATAAAGAATGTCATGTGTCAGAAAATTATAAAACAAATATAAATATTTTAACCTCGTATTATTATATATATTATTACTATAAAGAATAAAAATTGTCATGATATTGATTTTTTTTTTCAATGAACTGAAGAAATAAAAAAGGAAATAGTAATAGTTAATACCTTGATGTAGTTAGTTTTTTTTTTTTTGAACAATCTCATTATAAGATTTAATGATATTTACTTTTTTTTTATATAATATGTCTGAAACTATTTATAATTCCTCTTCAATCCTTAAATAGAAAAAAAATGTACTTCACTGTACTCGAATCCACATCCTCCTATATTGACAACAATATCCTTCAATCGAGTTAAGACTTGATAAACTATATTTAGGTAATTTTAATATTATATATCTAAAATAGTATATTGAAGTATATGTGGTAATAATCAATTGTAGACAAATTAAATGGTTGAGATTTGTCACACAATAATTGAATAAATATTTTAAATTATAAAATCACCAATTTCTCATCTCAATTCATAGGTTTAAATGTTTTCACATTCCATAATTTAATCAACTGAATATTTTGCATTAAATTCATATGGGAAAATCTACCATAATTTATGATAAGAAAAAGAACTTTATCTCTTTGACTTTTCATTTCTTTTATTATTTCCAAAACTCAAACTAAGCATTAAGCATTAGACATTAATATTAAAATCAATATAATTTTAAAAGTAATAAAACAACATTAATATTAAAATAATATATTTATCACATAGGGCCTAATTATAGCCCAACCCGAAGGCATGTTAAAAAATAAAAGATTTGAAAAAAAATATAAGCCAAAAATAAGTTTGAGTAAGACTTGTTTAGAAAATGAGTCGTATCTTTAATAAGTTTTTTTTGGCTCAAGTTCAATCAACTCAAATTTGCAAAAAATAAAATTGTTGTTTTACTTTTATTTTCCATTGTTTGTTGTAATTTTACTATTATATTACTATTATTTGAATATTGTAACTCTTGTTTTAGTGTTAATTTTGCTACTATTTTATAGGTATTTACTTGTTAAGTTGCACTTATCTTAGTATTATTTAAGTACAAAGATTTCTTTAATTTATTTTCAATTTGTTGGAAAATATTTATTTTAATATTTTAGTGTAATTGTTGTATTATATTTTTAAAATTTATTTTTATATAAAAAATAATATAAATTTTAATATGGACAGATTGGGTCGAGATCAAGTTTTAATTTTTTTATCTGAGCTTAGCTTGAGCAAAATTTTAAATTTATTTTTTTGGATCGAACAGAATCCAAACCCGTCAAACATACCTAAAATTTGTTACGGTCCAATCCATAATCACATCTAGTATCACGCCATACATATGATATCCATAAAGATAAATATGTTATATAAAAAATCGCCTTTTAATGGTCAGGCATTATTAAATATAAATTATTTTACTAACAAAGTATTAAATGCATTATCAAATGGGTGTTTGACAAAATAAAATTTTATTTTAACTTAAATAGACGGTGATTAAAATTTTTGTCAGATATACATTTGATATTGATTCAAGCTTTATTATCTCATCTCCCACCCAATATTGTACCTCAAAATTATAATATTATTTTTTCTATATTATTCCAATGCTTAGGTAGTTTTCTTTTAGGGTTTGTTTGAATGGTTTGGAGGAAGAATTTCATTTTTATGAAAATTTTTAAAATTTTGAAAATAAATTTAATTTTTTGGGTAAAAAATAATATAGAAATTGAAATTTTTGGAAGAATTTTAAGGGGATTTAAGTGGTGTAATATCCTTTATCAAATTCTATTCAAAGAGGTGACTTTTCAAAATATTTTTAATACACACGGTGCCACCATAAAATAAAAAAAGCATTTTTACTTAATTTTAATATATGTTTTAAAATTTTATTTTATTAAAAATAGTTATAATTTTTTTTACAAATCTAATGATATTCGTATTTAATATTTTCTATAATATTTATTTTTAATATCACTATTTTTCTTTTGAATTATTTTTAATTTGTAAAACTCCAATTACCCAAGTTTTCTTAAAATAATTATTTATTCAAACTATGCAATTACAATTACAAGCATTTTAAATTTATAAAATTTGTATTACGAGTATTGAAAAATATCTAAAATCTTAGTTTTTTTTTCACTAAAAGACAATCTTAAAAAACTACATTTTAAATTAATTTATATAAATAATAAAAATAGCTTTTTCACCAACATGGATTTTAGTGTCTGTACATATATAGGTATGAGTGATGGGATTGGTGTAAGGATGGCAAAAAAAAAACTTCGGTCCGACAGGTTTTGATTCAAATCAATTTGATAGGGTTGGATTTTTTTTATTTTTAAAATTGGATTTCAACAAGCGTGAATCGAATTTAATTCTTCAATTAGTCAAATTGAGTTAGGTTTAAGAAAAAGCCTCTTCGTCTCAGGATAAATCCTAAATTACTCTTTTATAAATAATATTAGTTTAACATATATGATAATAAAATATATATTAATATTTAGTCTAGCATAATTATACATAGAAAACAATCAATAATATCATTAAAAATTATTATTCTATTTTTATTAAAAATATAAAAAATTAAAATTTGTGACATACCGAATCAAATTAAGTTGAAAACGAATATAATTTTGATTTTTTAAGTTAAATTTATATGAATAAATTAATATTTAATTTTAGATCGGATCAATATATGTTGGGTGATGTCGAACAAGTAAAAAGCCGTCCCGGCCTGCCGGGCCCTGTCCCGTTGCTATCTCTAGAATGGTGGGGATTGAGCATTGGATTCCAGGTAATGGGCAACTATTTGGAAGTTGTGTGCGGGGCTGGAAAGAGGGGCCAGAGACAGATAGATTAGTTTTTGTTTTAGAGAAAAGCTCTCTCTTCCAATAATTGAAAGCCTTCCCATTTGCAATCTTTTTCAAATTTTCCATCTTCTTAGGTTAATTTTTGTTATTAGTCCTTGTACTTTATAAAAATTTTAGATTTAATTTTTATATTTTAATTTGATTAAATTTAGTTGTTTTATGTTTCAAATTGGTCAATATTAGTTTCTATACATTTCAAAATTTATTCCTGACTCAAGCGGTAGTAGTTAAATTCATTCGGTTAAATTCAATTATTAATCCTGTACTACGTGTACAATTGTAAATTTAATCGATATCTTCAAATTAGATCATTCTAAGTCTCTATACTTTTTAAATTTCGAAATTTCAATTTTGACACCATTGAAAGCCATTAAACCATTGATTGGTTTTTTAGTGACTAAAATGTGAAAACAACGAGCTATAATTTGTTTACCACAACAGATTTTGAAAATAATAAAAACTTAACTAATGAGTTCAACAATTACCGTTTGATGAAGATTGATATTTTAAATTTTAAAAATAAAAAAATTAAATCCATAATTTCCACAAAATATAAAGAATAATAATATAACTTAACCTTATTCTTAACACCTAATCTGATACTCAAATCCGGCATGCAATCTTTTGAAATGTTAAATTAAGGTATTTTCTTTTCTTTTTCTTTCCCTATTTCTTCATGCATATCTCAACTACATAAATTAATGATCTAACAACAACACCCTTTTCAAAACAAACAAAACAATAATTGAGATTAAGGGCAAAATAATCGAGTTAAAGAAAAAGGGTTTTTATTTTTTTTTAAGAAAAAAATGGTAATGGCAGATGGGGAATCAAATTGGAGGATGGGTTGGTCAGATATTTTATTTATTGAATAGAGCCATGGCAACCAACATGCATCTCACTGTCTCCTTCAATATCCAGCTCACAAAACCCCCATTGATATCTGACAAGGCTTCTTCCAAACAATGACACTTTGACACTATTTTTTATTGGATAAATTACACCTAAAGTCACTCAACTTTAAAAAATTACAAAATATAATTGAATTACTTAAAGGTTTTCATTTAAGTTATATGGTTGTTAAGATTTTTGTTTTAAAAATCTGTTAGAGAGATTTACGTGAGGATTTGATTATCGGTACGGTGAATCAATATCCATCGATGAGTAGAATAACATACTTTAAATTCACATTGATCTAACGGTCAATGTTGAAGATCGAAGATGAATGTTGTTTGGATTTTGATTTGTAGATTTGTTAATGAAAAAATTGAATTGTAAATTAAACGAGAAGGCGAATGAGAGCTTTAAAGTGGAGTAGACGGCGTAAATAGAAAAAGTCATTAGGTAACAATTTTGACAATTCCGTGACTTAAATGAAAACTTTCGAATAGTTTAGTGACCATTAATAACATTGGGTGTAATTTACTCTTTTGTTTATTTGAGTAATAATTGTTTTTTTCCATATATTCAATATTGAAGTAAAAGAAATAATATCAGTGTCACCATCTTCCACATATCTTTCTATATCTGCTCCATTTGCCTACATAAGCCCACACCCCCCTCCATGTTCATTGCTCACACTGCTCTCTCTCTCTCTCACTCTCACTCTCACTTATTATCTTTTTCATTATTTGTTTTGTAAAAATAACAAGAAAATCCCATTACAATAACAATGAGAGAAATCCTCCATGTTCAAGCTGGTCAGTGTGGTAACCAAATTGGTGGCAAGTTTTGGGAAGTAGTATGTGATGAACATGGCATTGATGCCACTGGTAACTATGTCGGCACTTCACCTCTTCAGCTTGAAAGGTTTAATGTTTACTATAATGAAGCCAGTGGTGGCAGATATGTGCCTAGAGCTGTGTTAATGGATCTTGAACCAGGAACTATGGACAGTTTACGAACAGGTCCTTATGGAAAATTGTTTAGACCAGATAACTTTGTGTTCGGCCAAAATGGAGCCGGCAATAACTGGGCTAAGGGACATTATACTGAAGGAGCTGAACTGATTGATTCAGTTCTTGATGTTGTTCGTAAAGAGGCTGAGAACTGTGATTGTTTACAAGGTAAATTACAGGTTTGAATGCTTTCATGTATTTGGTTTTGGGTGTGTTCGCTAATGGAACTTTACGATGAGCAGGTTTTCAGGTTTGCCATTCACTGGGAGGTGGAACAGGGTCAGGGATGGGGACATTGTTGATATCGAAGATCAGGGAAGAATACCCTGACCGGATGATGCTAACGTTCTCGGTGTTTCCATCACCTAAAGTATCGGATACGGTGGTTGAACCCTATAATGCGACCCTGTCAGTGCACCAGCTTGTGGAAAATGCAGATGAATGCATGGTGCTTGACAATGAAGCTCTTTATGATATCTGCTTCAGAACTCTTAAACTCACAAATCCCAGCTGTAAGTCCAAAATGTTTTATAATTTGTCTTCATTTTCATACAATATATAATATGCTAACAAACAAACAAACAAAAAGACGGTCCTCAATTATCATAAAATTATGGATTAATACCTCTTTTGGCTTTTGTCCTATAGTTAAATTATTACTTTGATATTTATATTGTTTTTTTATCAGTTTGGTCCCCCATCTATATTTTTGGTTAAAAAATCTCCCTATCCAGTCAAATGCTACCACATGTTAAAAAAACTCAGAATTCCTTAAAAATTTCAAAAAATTCATAACCTTAAATTAAAAAAAAAATAAAAAATACGCAAAAAATAAATTATGATTTTTTTTTATTTTATAATTTTCTAAGTCTCGAGATTTTTGGTTTTTATTTTTATTTTTATTTTTAATGGTTTTTCAAAATTTTCTGACAATTTCTAAAATTTTTAAGTATTTCTTTTTAACTTTTTTTCTTAACTATACTTGATATTTCTTAACAGAAAAAAGTGCCAAAATAACAATACAGGGATCAAAAGAGATATTAAACCTTTTTTTTTCTTATAATAAAAAAAATTTGTTTGAGATTAAACCTAAATTCTCGTGCCTAAAATATAATTCTCTTCAAAAAGATTACTGACAAAGAGAGATATTAATTCTAAAATGTTATTTCTTTAGCCTTTAGGTTTAAGATTTAGTGTATTGTTGAGATTCACACTATATTTACTTCATTTATATAGTTAAGTTGATAAATGGATATATTTTATTCTTGATGAAAATTAGAATTATCTCGTGCAATCACTCCAATTATGAAATTGCAAAGTTACCTATTAATATTTTTAAAATCAGATTTGTAATCGAATTGATTAATTTATATATTCAATCGGTTTAATTTAGAAATTATAATGTTTAAATAAATTAAAAAAATCAATTCCGTTAACTCAACAGGTTCGATTCCATTCTTCAAACTGAAATCCCAATGGATATCCCATCGGATTCAAACATAATTGCTACCAATCATATCTACATATGACAACTTTTAACCAGCATTATTTTAAACTTCTTTTTGTGCGTATATGAACAGTTGGTGACTTGAACCATTTGATTTCAACAACCATGAGTGGAGTCACGTGCTGCCTTCGCTTCCCTGGCCAACTCAACTCCGATCTTCGAAAACTAGCAGTAAACTTAATCCCATTCCCACGTCTCCATTTCTTCATGGTTGGTTTTGCACCTTTAACATCCCGGGGTTCGCAACAATACCGAGCCTTAACCATCCCCGAGCTAACTCAACAAATGTGGGATTCCAAAAACATGATGTGCGCCGCTGATCCTCATCATGGAAGGTACTTAACAGCCTCGGCAATGTTTCGAGGCAAAATGAGCACCAAAGAAGTTGATGAACAAATGATCAATGTCCAAAACAAGAACTCTTCGTATTTTGTTGAGTGGATTCCCAACAATGTTAAATCAAGTGTCTGCGACATCCCACCGACCGGGTTAACGATGTCATCGACTTTTATGGGGAACTCGACATCGATACAAGAGATGTTTCGACGTGTTTCGGAACAGTTCACAGTCATGTTTAGGAGGAAAGCATTTTTGCATTGGTATACAGGGGAAGGGATGGATGAAATGGAGTTTACTGAGGCTGAAAGTAATATGAATGATCTGGTTTCTGAATATCAACAATATCAAGATGCTGTGGTTGATGAAGATGGTGAAGGGTATGAAGATGAAGCTGAGGAAAATTGATGGGATTCTTTTCAACTTTCCACAGTAATGGCCTAGGGAAAAAAAAATCAAATGTGGTGTTCATTTTGATGGTTTTAAATAAGGAGGCCATGTTTTTTTCATTTGTGTTGGGATTTTTAGTAATGTGAATTGTGAATTTGTATATTTATATCAAATGTGAATTGTGATTTAATGATTTTGGAGTGTAAATTTTGTATATTTCATTGTTTATTTATATAATGAATTTGTAATAAAATGATGATGGTAGCTTCAAATTTTCATTTAATGGGGGAAGATTTAATTTTTATATATTTTATAATTTAAAATTTATAATCTAATTATTATTGTTGATAGTTTTTATGATTTCTATCCATTTAACACGTTTGTTTTTTATGAAAATTTAACTTGAAGAGATATAAAAATTACTCATTCTTTATTTATGCCCGACTAAATTAGTTTCGATCCGAACTTACTTATTGACAATGACATTCATTGTTTTTGGAAAAAGAAAAGCAAATTTGTGGGCTTTTTTTTTATTTAGGAAATATGAAAATCTCATGATGGTTAAGAGAATTGGGTTGGACAATCAACAAGATGATAAATATGGTCTAAACCCGAACCCAAAGGAAAAGAAAAGAAAAAAGGAATATTGGCCCATTGCTTATATTGCATGCACGTATATGAAATGGTAATTTATTTATTCATATTTAATTACTGTAAATGAATTTGAATGTATTTCGATAATGCGATTACTGGTATATTATCAATGGACATTTATAAGCATAGCTACGTTTCTAATATGGCACATCGCTTATATGATTATTTATTGTTAGGTGACATCAAAGCAATCGAGTTTCGATACTTTGAGGTGGTTGAAGAAATTTATCGAGTTCAATAAATCTCAAATGAATTTCATAATTTTAATTTGTATTATGAGATTGAGTATAATTGGACGATTGTTTATGGTTAACGTATTGTGCATTGGTTCGTTCGTTCTTAGAATATCATTGATGATGCATTGATTGTCGATAACAAATTTTTATTATTTATATCATTTTGATTGATTTAATATCTACAATAAATCATATTTATATTAATTAACAATGTATTTTTAATTTTTAACTCGACATGTAAAATCAAGTTATCAAAAAATATGAAATTAGTAACATAAAAGTTTTACTTTTATATCGATCATCTTATTTTATCCGTTGTACCAAAGCTATAAAATGTCAAATTAGTAACATTAGGAACAATACTAACAAATTCAATAATACTACAAGGATAGTAACAATGACATAAAAGAAACACGTACATAGATGAAACAAATATCTCAATTTTAAGAGGTTTTGCAAAATTATAAAAGGACAATGAAGGGGAAGGGGTAAAAAATAAACTCAACACTCATATCATCAAGTTCAGGTTATCATAAACTAAATTCGTATAAATGTAAGTACTAAACGAATATCAACATTAATATTTATTAGTGTCGAGGTCAAGTTATTATAAGTTAAGGTATCTACCATAAATAATTAATCATTCGTATTTTATAGGTCCATTAAAATATAGATGCTAGTAACAGGTTTTAAAATTACACCATATTCAAAGCAAATATCAAATCCTTAACTATTGATTAAGAAAGGAACGACTCTCACCATTTCACTTAACTTCGATGATCTTTTAAGTATCATTTGAGTAGAATTAAAAAAATTATAATTATCTCATCAGAAAAAAAATATAAAATATCTTATAATAGTAACAATTTAGTTTTTGATGTTTAAAACATACAATTAAAAAAGCAAATGCAATTTTTTAAAATTTATATTAAAAATATCATAATACAATATTTGATGTGGTAAGCAAAATCTTGATATTTCAGTGACACGTGCACAAGAGTGGTAATATCTACACGCTAAACATGTAATGTCATTCGCCAAGACCGACTCTTATCAACACGCAATTAAATCTGGCACATCAACTTCATCCTTAAGCATTATTGACGGTCGATCACTTAACGCGTGGTTTCCAACAACGCGCGTGGAAATTTTCTTAAAACTCATTAGATGCTGATAAATAACGACAATAGAGCCGCAGTCTCCGATAAAAAGGCCACAGGAAAGTGTAGTACCAATTTCGTAAATTCAACAAAAGTTAAGTGATTTTAAAGTAAAATCACTATCCCTACCTTCATAAAATAAATAACAAACTTTTCATTTTTATTTTAGAACCAAATCTCCCACGAAACTCTCAGTCTTTAGTCATTTCTTTTTATCTCTCACTAACAAAGACCACCTCACAATCTCCGCTAAAGGTACGCTTGAAACCCTAGAAAATCTTACTCAAAAATTGTAATTTGTTTATTACTTATATTTGAAGCAAAGGATTTGTTACTGTTAATTATTGGTTGTAAAAAACATATATGTGATCATATTTACATGTGCATGGTGTTTTGTATAGATTGTATGTATAGGTTGGAGTGGTGGTGGTGATGGGGAAGGGGAGACCTAGGGCAGTTGAAGCAGGGCAAAATTTGACTGTTTCATCTACTGGGTCATTGAATATACAGTTGGGGCCGGTTTATTACCCTAGTGAAGAGGAATTTAGGGACCCATTAGGGTATATTTATAAGATCAGGCCTGAGGCTGAGCCATACGGGATTTGTAAGATTGTTCCTCCTAAAACTTGGAACCCTCCGTTTTCGTTGAACCTGGATTCTTTTACTTTTCCTACCAAAACACAAGCAATTCATCAGTTGCAGGCACGGCCTGCTTCGTGTGATTCAAAGACTTTTGAGTTAGAGTATAATAGGTTTTTAGAGGGACATTGTGGTAAGAAGTTGAAGAAGAGAGTGATTTTTGAAGGGGAGGAGTTGGATTTGTGTAAATTGTTTAATGCAGTGAGGAGGTATGGGGGCTATGATAAGGTTGTGAATGGGAAAAAATGGGGGGAGGTTTTTAGGTTTGTGAGGTCAGGGAAAAGGATTTCGGAGTGTGCTAAGCATGTTTTATGTCAGTTGTATAGAGAGCATTTGTATGATTATGAAGGTTATTATAACCGGTTGAATAGGGAGAGGGCGAAGAGTTATAAGAGAGGCATTAATGAGGATGCAAAGAATGAAAAGAAGGCTAAAATTTATAGCTCCAAGAGGAGACGAAAGAATAGTGACCATCGGAATGTCAAGGTCTGTAAGGTGGAGGAGGAAGACCATGATCAGATATGTGAGCAATGCAGAAGCGGGTTACATGGGGAGGTGATGCTACTATGTGATAGATGTAATAAGGGGTGGCATATATATTGTCTGTCACCACCTTTAAAGCAGGTCCCGCCAGGTAACTGGTATTGCTTTGAGTGCCTGAATTCTGACAAAGATAGTTTTGGTTTTATTCCTGGAAAACAATTTACATTGGAAGCTTTTAGGCGTTTGGCTGATCGAGCCAAGAAGAAATGGTTTGGATCAGGATGTGCTTCGAGGGTACAGATAGAGAAAAAGTTTTGGGAGATTGTGGAGGGTTTGTCAGGTGATGTGGAAGTTATGTATGGAAGTGACCTGGATACTTCTGTTCATGGGAGTGGTTTTCCACGTGTAAATGATCAGAGGCCAGAATCTGTTGAGCCTAAAGCATGGGATGAATACTGCAAGAGTCCATGGAATCTCAATAACTTGCCCAAGCTGAAAGGTTCAATGCTTAGAGCTGTTCATCATAACATTACTGGTGTCATGGTTCCCTGGCTGTATATTGGAATGCTGTTCTCAGCTTTCTGCTGGCATTTTGAAGATCATTGTTTTTATTCAATGAATTACCTTCACTGGTATGTTTCTTCTAATGTCTCATGCTCTATTTTTTTCAGTAGATCATGTTGACATTGTTATTACTGCTTTTGAGGTTTGACCAGGACATGATTTGTGCAATTATGTAATAAAAATTGTCTGGGCATTCATATCACTAGACCATATACTTTTTAGCAAGTCAAAAATATTTCCGATGCATTTCATTAGAGGATGAATGGTTAATATCTGGTTGATGGTTCAGAACCTCAGATTGTTTCTGCATTAGAGGCTGGGCATGTCTCTATTACATTGGTCAATTGTACTTAATGCATCTATAATCTCTGGTTAATTTACAACTTATTATGCTTCTCGTCGAGGAATTTTCTGTTTAGGTTCCTTTATAGGCGATCAAGACATTACTTGGACTGTGAAGAATATTTAAGTAATAATATAACTAATTCAGTTGACATATCTTTCAATTTGCCGGTATGATATTGACATATTTTATTGAAAGAGGACATAATAGATAAAATACATTTATATTTTCTTAATCTTCAGATGGTTTTATTGATCTGTGCCTCTATTATGTTTTATAAAGTACATGCATAAAAATTTCATTTGTGACATTTGATGGTTATATTTTGTGTTTGCAGGGGAGAGCCTAAATGTTGGTACAGTGTCCCTGGTAGTGAAGCCAGTGCTTTTGAGAAGGTAGTCTTTTATATATTTAATGTAATACATTGCACTTTGACGTGTGCGTCCTGTCAAGCCTATACCTTTTAACGATTGTTTTCGATTTTTTTTTTTTCCTTATGTGATATAATAGATATCTAACTTCTAACTACTTTTTTATTTGCGATATGGTTTTGCCTGTTTTGCTTTTCTTTTTAGTGGATTTTTTGTTTTTTTGAGTAGCATAGCTGATGCATTCATGGTTCCTCTCCAGCATTTCATGTCTTTGAGTATTATTAGTCTCTTGTTTTTTCAAAGTATGTCTGCAGCTGAGAAATTCCATTTTTTGTAGGTGATGCGAGATTGTCTCCCTGATCTGTTTGATGCACAACCTGACTTGCTCTTTCAGCTTGTTACCATGTTAAATCCTTCTGTCTTGCGAGAAAATGGTGTCCCAGTCTACAGTGTGTTACAGGTTTTCCTTCTATTATTTTGATTTCTTTTATAATTTAATGAAGAAAATAGTTCAACTTTATGTTTGCTCAACTATATTGATTTCTTAAAAGTGGCTGTGGGCTTATTCCTCAGCATGCTAAGCTGGATGTTTGCAATCCATTGGTATAAGGAAGTTTGTTGTTTCTGTATCTATACTTGTTTAAATATATATGAGGTGTTTTTATTTCCTTGTGAACTTTGAGTTGACTGTTTGATATATTTCTTTCAAATAATTGTTGTTTTGGTCTGGTTAAAAGGTGCCTGTAGGCTCTGGTTATGGGCATTTAAATTCTATGTTGAGAAAGGTTTTTTGCATTTACTGCTTTATTCTCACAAAATCAAGGTGGGACATGCGTTAATTACACATATGTTTTTCAATAAATATCACCTTATCTATTGCCACTTGGCACTTATTAACCCTTTATGTTTGGTGTATGTTGATAAATCTCGTGTGTTGCTTGCTTTCCTTTTTCCAGGAGCCAGGAAATTTTGTCATTACTTTCCCTAGATCTTACCATGGAGGATTCAATTTGGGTAAGTTGTCATAATTTAATGAGCTAGTTATGTCTCAGTTTAAAGGTAAGTTTGGTGTGTCTAAACTTGTAAACAGTCATTTGCACTGAACTTTGCTTCGTCTTCTCAGGTTTAAATTGTGCAGAGGCAGTAAATTTTGCTCCTGCTGATTGGTTACCACATGGTGGGTCTGGGGCAGAGCTGTATCAGTTGTATCGTAAAGCTCCAGTTTTATCTCATGAGGAGCTTCTTTGTGTGGTAGCCAAGGTGTGATGAATTGACTTTCCGTATCTGTTATTCATTAATTCAAGAATCACTGTCATTAAATATGACAGTTTAACGTTCTTTAGCAATATTGTTATAAATAAAACCAAGACGAATGTGAAGGTTAGGGCTGATGGTAAATCAATCCTTTGTCGAATCTGATGTCAGATTCAAATAATTTGTATCTTTTTTATTGCAAACATTTTGGTTAGCAGAGTGATTGGATATATGACTGATGTTAAATTTATCCTAATTTGAATGTAGATGTCAGGGCTAAAATGGTTCCTAATTTCTATTGCGTTTGTTTAACAGAGTGATTGGGATAAAAATGCATCAACTTTTTTGAGAAAAGAATTGCTGAGAATATATAGGAAAGAAAGGACATTTAGGGAGAGGCTTTGGCTAAGTGGCATAACAAGATCATCTCCCATGTCTCCTCGGAGATTTCCTCAATTTGTGGGCACAGAAGAGGTAATATTTGTGGATGGAGAAAAATTCTGGCTTGAGTTGTTTATTTTCGTAGCATTCATAACAAGATGATGCTTGATCATGACAAACCTCCTGGTGACTTTTGTAGGATCCAACATGCATTATATGCAAGCAGTATTTGTATCTTTCTGCTGTTGTTTGCCGCTGCAGGCCATCTGCTTTTGTCTGCCTGGAGGTAGTTTAAGCTTAGTGATAAGTTCTGATCTTAGTTCATTTGCATCCCCTTTGCATTGAAATTCTTGAAAATTGATTTTTTAAATTGTTATTGCTTTTCGTCAAAAAGAAATGTTGTTGCTTTTCCTTCTTCTGAAATTCACTATCTATGTACTTTTGAAAGAGAACTCAGGGTGCATAGGTTTTTTTCGCAATTATATTTGCCCTTATTTATTGAGGCTGTTCACTTGATGCCTGATTATTGGAAACTTTATGGATATAAATGCCCCATGTATTTTCTATATGATGGATTTTTAATAATACAAAGCATTCTGTTGGTGTTCTAGCCATCCAGTGTTACTGCTTCCTTTTAGGCTACTTCTTGAAATGAATTTGATTTCGCTGATGAAGGTCATTTTGAGGCTAAATCCTTTTATTCTGATTTTTCTGACTACCTTTTTTTCTTTCTTTTATTATTATTATTTTTTTATTGTGCAGCATTGGGAACACCTCTGTGAGTGCAAATCCAGTAAACATCGTCTTCTATATCGTCATACTCTGGCAGAATTGGCTGATTTGGTGCTTATAGTGGACAAGCATGCGTCGGAGGAGATGCCACAAAGTGATAGTTTACTCAGGAATATCTCATCTTCCAGTGAATTGAATTCTTTAAAAAAGAAGGTTTAATGAAATTCCTTTGGATATTTGTCAAAAATAGCTCTTACTCTTATTTTGTAGCTTCTGATGAGCTTTCGTTTGTACCATGCTTTTTCACCCTTTCATTCAGTCATAAAGTAACATGAATGTGGAGTAGCTTTAATTTAATAATTTGATAGCTGTATTGATTTGATTTATGGTGGTTGAGGGGAAAGTAGTAGCCAAAGAGTGCTATTGCTGAATATTAGTTTCTTGTTTCTTGTGTATTGCTTCTTGACATACTCTGGTTTGATCAGTGAATTTAGCTTGTGGTTTCTTTATGATTCATATGGCTCATGTTCCTGAGTTACCACTAAAACTATGACCTGAGTGAAGGCTCTTCAAACTGGTTCAGAAATGGATCTACCTAGCCTTCTGATTTGTGAAAACTCATTAGTAGGTCTTCTGCCATGTTTTACTCTATTCTCTCTAATACTATAATGTCCTATCTAATGATACACCTCACTTTTTTTGGTGGTTGAAGTTTTAGACGTGTGTTGCCCTTTGGGTGATATCTTTCTGATCCACTTTTCCCTGAAATCTTCTATATAGAGACAGAAATTCTTACTGAAATTGTTGTTCTTTAGTGTATTTCATTAACAAGCGAATGATCTCTGGATGTCAACACTTTGCAATCTAGTGATTTTCTATTTATGATGGATGTATATCTTTTTGAAGATAGATAACCGAACTACTTGAATCATTAAATGCATGTAGGTGAAAGGTGCCCATGTTACTCATGCGCAACTTGCAGAGCAATGGTTTTCACAGGCGTGTAAGATTTTGCAGAGTCCTTTTTCAGGTGATGCATATACTATTCTGTTGAAGGAAGCTGAACAGTTTCTCTGGGCTGGTGCCGAGATGGATTCCGTAAGCTTCAAGTCTAATTTGTTTCATTCTTGTATTGCTCATTCTTCTGCACAGTATTATGACTGTAACTGATACTATTTTTCATGTACTATAGGTACGTGATGTGGTGAAGAGTCTGACTGCAGCTCGGAAATGGGCGCAAGGAATAAGAGACTCTCTATCTAAAATTGAAAATTGGTCTGCTGGAGGTGATTTTGAGAAAGTGACTCATAAACGGGTTAAGAAATTGCTTAGTGTTGATCCTGTGCCCTGTAATGAGCCCGGATATCATAAGTTGAAGGTACAACAGTGTAGCATTGCCTAATCTCTTCTTTTGTCAGTGTCTGAGAACTCTTACAACTGTTTTTGTGCAGCATTGTGCCGAAGAGGCCAATTTGTTGGTTCATGATATTGATGCTGCTTTATCAACATTCTCTAAGGTATCTCTTGAGATGCCTCTACTTCTTCTTCCAATCACTTCAACATTTTTTATTATCTGGAGAGCTTATTGCTTGGACTGGATTCTCTCTCATAAATTATTTCGGGTCTTGCAGCTTGATGAGTTGGAGTTGTTGTATTCAAGGGCTTGCAGCTCATCAATACATGTAGAACAAAGTCAGAAGTTATCACAAAAAATCTCTTTGGTGAAGGTATATCTTTTTAAGATTCACAATATATATTTGTTGTTTAGGAATGTCTATTATCATGCCTGATTCACTTTCATCATTGAGGTCCTCTAGGTATGGATAGACAATGCAAGAAAAGCCATCTCCAATGAACAGCCTGCAGCAGTTGAGGTTGACATTCTTTACAAGTTAAAATCAGAGGTGGTTGAATTTCTTTACCTTGTAAAATAGCTCTCTTCTATGAAGAAAAGAGACCTGAGAATATGGTTGTTGTTTTCTTTTTATTATATATTTGATATTCCATCATTATTTGGATAGATATTGGAGCTTCAGGTTCAAGTTCAGGAAAAAGAAATGATTTTTGATCTTGTAAGCCAGGCTGAATCATGTCAAGTCCGGTGTAGATCTTTATTGAGTGGTTGTGTTACTCTAAAGGTAGTCACTTTACTCTCATTTGTCCACTTATGCTTATGCTTGAATATTTAAGAACTTGTACTTTGAAACTCTTAATTGTGCAGGATGTGGAAGTGCTTCTTCAAGAAATGGCAAGTTTAAGTGTTAACATACCAGAGTTGGCACTTCTGAAGCAATACCAGATTGATGCTTCTTTGTCGATCACAAAGTTCAATGATGTTATGATAAACATCCATCAGAGAGAGGATCAACAAAGTGTTATTAATGAATTAAATCGTATTTTAGAAGACGGAGAATCACTGAAGATTCAAGGTTCTTCCAACAGCTCTATATAAATGTTATTTGGTGATTTTTTGGACATTTTTTGTTTTTGATTTTTCTTTTCGTCGAAACAGTTGATGAGTTGTCACTTGTGAAGATTGAGTTGAAGAAGGCTTGTTGCAGGGAAAAGGCAATAAAGGTAATGATGTCCTTTTTCTTTCAGCTATTACATGTTAGTATTTCAAAATGCATGCATATATTACATTTATGTAATTTACCAATATTCACAATGTATATTATTATTTATTTAGGCACGCAATCCAAAAATGGCTTTGGACTTCCTTCAGCAACTGTTGGAAGATGCTGTTGTGTAATGCTTTCTCTCCATTTGTCTCACAACTCATGTTACTGAGTGTTGTCTTTGTTGCATTTCTTGTTACTCCTAAAAGCCTCATTCTGAGTTTTCTGTTTCAGTTTGCAAATTGAGAGAGAGGATTTATTTCTTAATTTGTCTAGAGAACTTGCTGGTGCTCTGCAGTGGGAAGAAAGAGCTAAGGATATACTTTCTTGCAAGGCTCAGATGTCTGAATTTGAGGATCTTATAAGGTTTGATGACCAGTTGCTATCATCTCTCACCTCACTGAGTTCTATATTTTGTT
Organism: Kokia cookei; assembly: GCA_039519145.1. NCBI lineage: Eukaryota > Viridiplantae > Streptophyta > Magnoliopsida > Malvales > Malvaceae > Kokia > Kokia cookei. The sequence continues at coordinate 36,412,582 of CM076905.1, forward strand.
CTGTTGTTGTGTATGATGATACTGAATTTGATCTTTTTAGGGTGTCGGAGGACATAGTTGCTATAATGCCTTCATTAGGTGATGTCAGAGCCGCAATATCGGTGGCAAACTCATGGTTAAATAATAGCAAGCCATTTTTAGAACCTGATTTGTCTGGGTCATCTACATCTCGTTCTTTGCTGAAACTTGACGATCTGAAGGTTTATATTGCTCCTTCATTTGCTATGTCTGCTGAAGTCATTGAAATGAATTTGAGAAGTTTGTTTAATATTTTTCAGGAGTTGATTTCTCAGTCAAGATTTCTTAAGATAACATTTAAGCAACAAAATGTGCTTGAAACAATTTTGGAAAATAGCAAGAGATGGCAGCATGATGCCTGTGCCTTTCTGCAAGATGTGGAGTGCCTGTTTAGTGTGACTGACATTGGTGATGGCAAGAGCAATGGTCTTATTTTGAAAATTGAACATATTGTTAACTTGATTGAATCTGTCTCAAAAGCTGGTTTGTCTTTTGGACTGGATTTTCCTGAGTTGCCAAAGCTTCAAAATGCTTGTTCAACGCTGCATTGGTGCAATAAAGTCCTTTCTTTCTGCTATCTGATGCCTTCTTTTGAGGTAACAGCCTTAGTATTTTGTTTCACTTTTTTGATGCTTTGCTTTGCATGGTCTAGTTGCTTAGAAAATTGAATAATTTAAACTTGACCTTGTTTTTTTTATTCTGATTTTTGTGTTTTCTCTTCTATCCCCCTGGCCCCCAACCGAAAGAAAGAAAAATGATGCATCTTCTTTTAACTTTTTCTTGCTTACAAATATTCTGGAGCGCTTAATTCTTATCAAATCTATAATGGGGTTATTTCTGTTTCACAGGATGTTGAGAGTTTGATGAATACTGCAGAGCAGCTTTCTATTATGCATTCTTCATGTAATTTGTTGAGCTCCTTAATTTTTGGAGCAAAATGGCTTAAGAATGTTTCAGAGGTGATTTCCACACCTGTGAAGTGTAATGCATGCAAATTGACTGATGCTGAAGGAATGCTTGCTGCATATCAGGTATTTTTTTTATCCTTGCCCCTTTCTGTGCTTGTAGGAATTTAAAGCTTCCACATGCACCTTCTGAATTTGGGATGGTTATTTCACTTATAATGTTATTAAAACTTCCGTATATTCTATCAAAAAAAAAAAAAAATCCGTTTAGAATTTTTTTTTGTCTCCTATGCAGGATATTAGTGTTGCCTTCCCAATGATGGTTGCACAACTTACAGAGGCTACCTGCAAGCATAGGTTAGTCTATTGAATGTTTAACAACTTTCTATCTTTCTTTTCTACTCTAGTAATATAACTACCCAATGCTATGATGAATGATTCAGTATTTTGGGATATAACATATATGGGCCCTTACTTTAAACTTGTGTCTAAATTTAGCTCAAACCTGTGACATCCCTCTGTTTATACTACTGCCTATATGAGGTGTAAATTAAATATTTGTTGTTGGGTAAACCATAAATGAATATATCATAACAAGTAATATAGAATTAAGGTACTGTTCCCATGAAGAACTGTACCAATTCGTTTAGTATTAAAATTAGCACAACCTAATCTTGTTTAAACAACTGATTATTTTAATTAAACTAAAACTAACTTAAAAGTAAATAAATAACAAAGAAATAATTAAAAGTGATTAAATCAATGGATCTAAACCTAGGAATTCAGCTTTCTTTAACAGTTCATTAAATCACTTTTTACTTGTTTCTCTTGATTAATGACAATGTTAAGCTAGAGTTTGAAATCAAATATAAGGCTCTTCCTATATATTCCCTTAACTAACTCATTATATTTCTATTATAATTAAGAGAAAGTTCTTAAGCTTAGACTTTAATGTTGGTTATACAGCAGATGTAATTATATTCTTATCTAACATAAAAAATGAGTTTGGGACATTTGTTATTTAATCCATGTTTAAATATATAATTCTTCTTTCCAAGTTCATTAACGTTTAGAAGATCATACTAACTGGTGACAATCAACTAGAAGCAATAAGCTCAAGATTGAATAGGCAACTTAACGCATAAGCAGAGGATTGAATAAGCAACTCAACTATCATTCAATTAAGGGAGAAAGTAAAATAACTCAAAATAATTGTTAATGTCCATTGTAATCATGCTAAATAATGAAAGCATGATGCGAAGGAGTTCCACCAGCATCAACATTATAAAAGAATAAAAAGGAGAAAGGGCAAACTAAGTTGTTGTACATGAGTCTGGAAGGTAGTTCAATTGGCCTAGGCTGCACTTCTGAGTTTGCTGTAATTTTGTGCTGCAGCAACAGTTTTTAAAGCTAGTTTCCTGTTTTGACTTCCTTTTCATCTCTTTAATCTCCAGTTTCCATTTCTTGCTCCAATAAATTCCTAATTGATATTAATGTATAAAAACTTTAAAAAAATTAATGTTCTATTACAAAATAAATATCAAACTTAATTTAAACAAAACACCAATCAAGTACTAAACGCAACACAAAAGGTTAAGGACTTGGCCAGTTTTAACTCAACAAATGAGACAAAGATGCACCATTTTATAGAGCTATCGTAATTTTATTTTTCTGATAAAGTTCTTGTTTCCGCACTAAGCTTTTGGTTTGAAGGTGGTAAATTGTGATAATCTGGTTACATGCGTGTGTATGTGCATGATACTTATTGCTGTCAGCTCTTGTATAGCTTTCATCTTGATACCAGAGATGCATTTTATTTTGATTGTTGATCATGTGCTTAACTGTAAATTTAGGTTGTGGCAGGAGCAAGTGCATCAGTTTTTTAGTTTAGAGTTGGAGGAGCGATCGTGTTCTCAATTAATGCAGCTCGAGGTATGCCATGGATGGTTCTGGGCAAAAGTTTAGGCATGAACTTTTGATATTACAAATTACTTTTTATAGTTTTCCTGGAGTCTTATGTTAATATTTGCTTCATTTAGTATATTGTGGCATAAGTTACTGTCTGCATTTTTTCCCCAATAAATTAAAATAGCATGTCTATCTGTTAGTCTTTTCTTGTTATGATTATGAAAGGAACTGTATTTTACAATGAAATTGTCTGCTCTCTTATCTTTTTTTTCCCAATCCTTTTAGTAAAACCTTGCTTCACTTATTATGTATTTGAAAATTTTGAATTTTATCTGTGTTGATATGTAGTTTAAGTTTAAAGTTCATGATTTGATTCCCTATGAGCTTCACATGCAGGAGTTTGGAAAAACTTCTTTCTTTACATGTCCAGAGGTACATATTGTCGTGTCTGAAGTTGAAAAGGTTGAGAAGTGGAAGCAGCGCTGCATGGATGCTGTAAAGACCTTTGCTGGAGATGAGAGCTCATTGCTCTGTGCCTTGCAGAAGGTTCAGTTAGATAATCCCTTTTGCATTTGTAACTTTGGAATAATTTATTATTAGGTAACACTAAGAATCTTTCTAATGTTCTCCAGATCAAAGAGTCCCTAGATAGATCTTTGTATATATACGAAAAGTCAGAGAGTTGTGGAGGAGTATGTCTCTACATGTGCTGTATGAATGGTTCTGAGGATTGGGATTTTTTAACATGTTCAACATGCAAGGACTGGTAAGGTCTTTGTTTGGTGTTACAGATTGTTCTCACTTCATCATCTGCTTCTCACTTTTATTTGATCAAGTTTGAGTTCTTGCCTTATTGTGCATGATTTATAGTTGATGTGGTCCGTTCTTCTCATCATATTGGTGTCTTTCCTATGAACAGCTACCATTTGCAGTGCCTAGAATATAGAAGAAATAATGCAGAAGAAGCATATACATGCTCATATTGTCAGCTTCTTGTGGGGGGATTAATACCTCCCAATAGATGTGGCTTCTTGGTATGCATTTATGTTTGTCCATATTGTCTTTTTGTAGAAGCTTGTATGTCTGTTAACAGTATCTTTTGCATGTCACAGAGACATAATGGCAAGTATTCAGACTTGAAGCTTCTCTCTGATCTTCTCTTTGTTGATGAAAAGTTTTGTGTAAGGTATGCAAAAATTTAAATGCTATTTTGCGGTGTCCAATTTACTATGTGATTAATCTTCAATCTTTTTTAATATACTATTGCCTTTTCATCCCTTCAAAAGTTCGGGAATTATCAATTATGTTATTGGGTTTCATGTTTATTGGTAAAAGAAAACTTGAAACATTTATTGAGATGTTGTAAGAATACAAAAGTAAACAAAAGAGTTGCAAGGAGTCATTGTTCCATGTTCAATTGAGTTACTGTGTTCCTATTTAGGGTTTTGGGGAAAAAAGAGCTGGCATGTAGTGAGTTCCTTTTTGTTTCACTTTCACCAGAAACTAATTGCTAGTTGCTATTTTTGTTGAGTGTTTTGAAAAACTTAAAGCTCTCGTCCGTCTATACATTTTGCAGAATATGAATGTGATTTTTCTGCAACAATTCTTTTTATCAATCATTTTGATTGTGTTTAGGGATTTAAAAGTTCTGAATATAAATATTTTGTTGCATTTGGTACTATTACAGGATTGAAGAAAGAGATATATTACAGCAAATTGTGGACCAAGCTTATGCTTGCAAAAAGTGTTTGACAGAGATACTGGACTTTGAAATGTCTTGCTATAATAAAGACCAATTTACTGCTGTTGGTAAAAAACTTACTACTGCTTGGAAGGTATCCTCTCTCTTCCCCCTTTCCTCATCCTGCTTTATCATTCTTCATATATTTCCTAGGCAGCATACACAGACTTCTTTTGGACATGAAATGGTGTTAGGTATTGTTGCTGCCAAACATAGTAAGGATCCATCTGAGTTTATTTGATTTTCGGGTACAGGCCTTTGGAGTGGCAGGTGCTTATGATCATCAAAGTTATTGTGATCTTGAGCGGGCATTAGCTAGATTCTCATGGAGATTCCAAGTTGCTAGATTGTTGGATGCTTTAGAGAAGGATTTAGAGAAGCCTTCAGTCCAACAGATTTATCAGCATCTGAAAGAGGTATGTGCTATTGGCAAAGCTTGGCTTTTGAACCACTTTTTCTTATGGAATCATTAGAAGAAATTTTCAAGCTAATTGCAATTAGATAGTGCTGATTAGAGTTCTAGACTTGAGCCCTCTGAGATCTACATGATTTCTGCCTCTGATTATTTTGCTTCTGTTACTTTAGGTAAGAAATGCTCATGGCAACAACAATAGTCCATAGTTATAAAGGTCCAGGTGGTATCTAATATGAGCTGTTTGTCTCTTCCTATCTGCCCCTTTCAGATTCTTTCATGATCTTGAAGATATAATCACAGCGTTTTTCTTCTTATCTAAATCATTGTTGATTATCCATTGGTCATTAGATTTTGCCATATGGTCAGTTGGCTTTCAGAAATAATGAACAAATTACCTATCTGATATGGTATGAACTGTCAAAAGGGAAAGCATTGATACTGTTTTCATTTTTAGTAGAAATATCACACGACCTAGTTTTGTTTGCATCAAAAGTTCCTCTCAACAAACCAATGATTAGCAGATTTTCTGGATGTATACGTCATGCATTTCATGAATGCATTTGCATTCTCGTGTGGCACATCTAAAGATGAGTTTTTGATAGGGAGATGCGATGAACATTTCACCTGAAGATCACTTAAGATTGAAGCTTTCCGAATTGAAGGACATTGGATTGCAGTGGGTGGATCGTGCCAAGAAGGTTGGCATCCTTCTTTGTATGTGGATGCTACTTTTAAATAACTTAGCCATGGTCCTTCAATTAAGCTATCTTTTCTATTAACAGGTTGCAGCAGATTGTGGGGCACTTGGCTTAGATGGAGTTTATGAACTTATCACAGAGGGGGAAAGGTTGCCATTTTGCTTCAAGAAGGAACTCGAGGTATCAAATCGCCTCTTCATACAACTGAGCATCTCTGTAACTTCTTTTAAATAAAATAAACTTTGTTTTTGTTGTTTTATTAATGTAGTTGTTAAGAGTCCGAAGTAGGCTTCATTGCATTTGTCGAAAGCCGTATGATGAAAGATCAATGATCGCTTGCAGTCAATGTGATGAGTGGTACCACATTAAATGTGTTAATTTAGTGTTCCCACCAAACGTTTATATCTGTGCAGCATGTATGCCTGGGAGTCAACATCTGGTGTCCTCTTTTGACTCATTTATATATCATGAGAGGTATTTTAATGGAATATTTATCTTGATTATCACTAATATTTAAGACTCCCAATACTTGTTCTATATAATCGTTCTGTTTTTTAATGCATTGGCAGATATACGGTGGAGCCAAAAACCCCATCTCCTCGGCATAAAAAACCAAGAATAGGACAGAAAAAATTGGAGTCTAGTGTCGCACAGAAAATGCTGATTGGTGATGAGAATGGGAGTGGGATAGGTCATTTGAGGTGGCGAAATCGGAAGCCTTTTAGGAGAGCAGCGAAGAAGCGTGCTGAGCTTGATAGTCTTACTTCATTTTTCCATAGACCACAACCAATAATCACATAAAAATGATTGTTAGCAAATTAGCAAACATTTCATTGATTCAATTGATCCTTGTGGCTTAAGCCCCTGTGTAAATTTTGCCAGCCCAATAATCAATTATCTGCAATTTTCACTCTTGCTTTCTTGATTCTAATAGTGGACGTATTAATTTAGTGCAGATTTCAACTTATCTATTCTAGTCAGTAAGAATGGTCGGTCATCGTTTAAAATGTCGGGCAAGCTGGGGGGATAGTCATATTGGTCAAATTTGTAGTAGCCAATATCCATCGCTATAATTGTTAACCGTATTCATGGTAATCTTTATGACCATTTTCAAGCCTTCTTTTGTTGTGAGTATTACCTGCGCATAGCAAGTAATGTTATATGATCATATGTTGTATTTTTTTATTTTGAAATGATAAAATTTGACAAATTTAACGGTTACTATTTGAGTTAGAATTGTAATTTACTCAAAAAGCACGAGGATTATACGATTAGATTAGAGTATAAGGATTAAATTATTAATTTATGAATAATATAACATAACAAAATCGAGTTAAAAATTGAAAGCTAATAATTATGAGTTTGTTTTTTTTTTCTTTCTGTTTTGATTTAATTATTATTGACTGGTTTTTACACCATTGATGAGGTCCAAAATGTAAACCTACATCTTGTGCCCCCTTAACCAACATTCTGCAATAGTTGAGTTTTGGTTGTTTGTCTATTGGTTGAAAAAGAGGGTGACGTTCACCGTCATGAAGCGAGAAAATTACATGAGACACAGGTATGGATAGGCTGCCAACTAAGTATTACTTTTTTATTTAATCTATCAATGTTTTGTTTACGGTTGAGTTTTAAAAAGGTTATTGTGAGTGAACTTAATTGAACTCGAGTAGTTTAATTATATTTAAAGTTACACTTGAGTTAATAAAAATAATACCCCTTGGTGTAAGATGGAAAGCAGTTAGATGAAGTGGTCGGAAATGGTGAAGAAGGAAGATGAGAAAGGGGTGAGGAAGTAAGAGTCAATGATGAGAAAGAGTCCCTCCACTATCTAGCCACTCATGGCATTATATACATTAGGGTGTGTTTGGATGCTTGAACCTGTATTTTGTTATTCGGGTTGGTACTTTTATTTTAGCATTAATAGTTTGTACCAACGTGATATTGATAATCAATCTGGTGGTGACACGTGGTATCTTTTTTTTGTATGCCATATGATGAGAATAAATTTAAAAAAATTAAAAATTTGTGCAAATAAATAATTAATAAAAAAGAATATAATTTTTTGTTGAGGGTCATTCTTATGAAAAAAATTATATTTTTTAATTAATTTATACAAATCGATTATCAGTGTCACATCAATATAAACTTACAGCATCAGTGTAAGTACCAACTTAGGATAGAGTGCAAGTTCAAATATCGATTAGGTCCAAAAAAACATTTAGATGCCACCTAGATACTTTGAACAAGTTCAAGGGACAAACAACGTGTTAATGTTAAATCAAATAAAATTATGAGGAATTTTGAAAAACTACCTATTTAGTTGAAATGTGAAAAATGAATTTGAGTTATTAAAATTCCCTTTTGAAATGAATCCAATGACTTCTGTAATAAAGGAGATGATGCTTATTGTAAGTGATTCGGATCACACCAATACATTAAAAAAAAATTCTCAAATTAAAGTTTAGTGAGGTAAACTTATGTCCAAACACAAATGATTATTTTGCTAGTTTACCTTTTCTATTTTATTGAAGGGTAGAAGTGGGTTCTTTAGCCTAGCAGCTGGACCTTACACGAAAGCCTTTCTCTTTGGTGTCTCCTTCAGCAGCTGCACCTCCAAATTAATCCCCATACAAACTCGCCATTATTTCTTTCTGTAAGTTGAACAGTTTGATCCCTTCCCTTATCCCCATCCTCTTCTTTTTACTGCTTCGCCCTTCGACTTTCAATTTCGGGGGCGAAGCAACTAACTTCATTACTGCTCTTAAAGGGTTTGAATAAATGTTTCATTGAATTTTCTTAGTCTTGTGATGTAATGATTTGATAGTTAGACAAATGCAGTACGTAAAGCCTTTACACCTATTCCAAAATTTGGTCAAATCAAATGCATCGCAAGGCGGACGGTTGCTTGGTTTAGATGTTGGCGATAAGTATGTTGGATTAGCTGTCTCAGACCTCGATAATAAAATCGCCTCACCACTAAGGTATATGATTTTCATATGTTGCCGATAATATTACTCAACGCTAAGTATTTTTCAACTATTTGATCTCAATGTTAAACAATCTTTGAAGGTCTGGGTGTAGATATCTCAATATACTTGATATTTAATATCCCTGAGTTATTATTCTTCACGAGATATAGAACCGTTAAAAAGCTTGTTTATTTATTTTTAATATATTTGTGCAGTGTTTTGGTTCGGAAGAAGACAAACATTGATCTAGTGGCTCATGATTTCCAAAGCCTGGTGAGGGTGGTTTAATTTGCTTTCTTTGTTGCTGGGCATTAGAACTTAATTGACATAACTTTTGAGAGTATACCTCCCATATTTTGAAAATAATTTTACCTAGAAAGAGTTAGTCTCATGCTACTTGCTAACCATAGTGAATAATGCATGTAAATGTTAATGCCCCAAGATGTTTTGTTGTTTGTGAGTTAGCAAACCGGATGTTTGGGGTGGAATGTGGTGGAGAAGAGACAAGGGGCTTAGTTTTAAATATTTTTCTGGAATCTGGATCATGTTTTTTGATGGGAGGATGTCACTTTGTTTATTTTTCTCTCCCTATCATTTCATGGAGTTGGGGTTGCAGATGTGGACTTGTGTAAGTTTGCTGGGATTATGGAAATTCAATAGTCTCTTTTACATTTTTTGCTGGACTTGTATTTGATGAAGTTGTCTGTCCCTCTTAGTTTTGTTACATATGTGATTGCTTTTGTGCTGCTACATTGCTGTGTGGAATCTTTTAATCTTTTGATTAACCTTGTCTCCCTTTGCTTAATCTTTTGCTTCAAGTGCTCCTTTATTTCTATATCAAGGAGTCCCGTATGTGCCTTCATTAGAAGGATCTAAACAACATAATAATATAGGACTTTTGGGTCAAAACTCATCTAATCAATTTGCGGAAACATGCCATAACAAATTCACAATCGTATTTTAACTGAAGTTGGCTTGCTTCTCTCCTTTTTCATTTTTAATTATGTCTATGGATGCACACATGGAACAACTGGTATGAGAAGAGATATGAATATATCTGAGGCCATGGATGCTGCCGCTTGTTTTTGGACTTTGAGCTATCTACTTTATGACTCTTGATTATTTTTCTCCTGTCTTTATGCAGATCTCTGAACTCTCTCTGGTAGGCTTCGTAGTTGGCTATCCATTTGACAGACAACGACTCGCTCCTGATGTGCGTATTATTAATTCCCTTATGCTCTGTTAGCATAATCTCTTATTTGCTCCCTAAATTTTGTTTTATTTTCATTTTAATTAGGCTACACAGGTGAAGCTATTCATTGATGATCTTTCAGAAACGGGAAAACTTGATGGGTTAAAGTTTACGTACTGGGATGAGCGCTTTACATCAAAGGTAGGTGCTGGTAGTTTTGTGGCTATATCAGAAAAAACTTGGAAAAGTTAATCCAGATAATTCACAATCTTTAACAGGAGTAGATTAGTAAGATTTGAAATACTAATTCTCTTTCCTTTTCACATATCTAAATCTGTCATCATTAATCCTGGATGCAATCATATACTATTTTCTACATGATTAAATCAGATGAAACTACTGATTTCTACGCCTATGCCTATGCCTTTTGAGAGGGTCACTACTGCAGCATTTCATGGCAAGCAATAACTAATCTCATAGTTTGCATTCTCAACAGAATGTGGAATTGCTGATAAAGCCTTTGTGCTTTCATCCAGTACTAGCAAAAACTGTAGTTGACAAGTTTGCTGCTGTTCAGATTCTTCAGGTATCTTTCTTGCTTTTGGTCCCTTGCAAATTTGTAAGTTCCTCGAGTAATATGTTTATGCATTAGATTTGTTTAGTTTAAATTTTAAATGCTAAAGCAGTACGAGTCAGTTAAGGTCGTAGATAAGGACAGCTACATGTTTGCATGTTATTGCAAGTTATCATTTTGGTAATGGAGAGAATTCATATTACAAATTACAATACCATATTCTAAATGCTGACTTGATGATGATGATGGGCCTAAACCTTCATTGGCATGTTAAAATTCCATGATCCTCTTTAGTCAAATTTCTTCTTGTGAGATACTGAACCTATTTATCCAACGTTGGTTATGGCCAGTTTTTAAACATGCTCTTAAAATTAACATTTATAACCAAGCTATAAATTTCCATTTTCTGATATCTTCATTTGCAGGCATACCTGGATTATGTGAACAAGAAGAAAAGTCGGAAACAGCTAGGTGAGATATAACCCCATTGGTATACATCTAGGCGTTATGTCTGATTAACACCAGGATATTAGCTTTGTAAGTGAAAATACTGAACTAGTTTGGCATTTTGAGAGGAAAATAAAAACCCAATTTTATTGCCAGCACTCCAACAAACAGGTCTCAGCCTAGCAAAAAGTAAATGTTACTCTGCTGTTTATTGTACTTGGTAGTATAAATATTTGTTGAGACTCTGGATGTATGTTTTTTTTTCTTTATTATGATTACTTTTTGGGTTAAAGGTGTATCATTAGGAGAAAGAATTGGTGAAGCGAATGCTAAGAGAATTTTTATTTCGACTAAACCTTCTTTACTTTGTGGGAACATAGAAGACTTCTTGATATCTTTTGCCATGGGGTTGGGTTCTTGTCAGATATTTTTTCACCCATTGCTTTTCCACGTACTAATCTTCATCGAAGGTTAGCAGGGGCTGCAACATCTTAGAGATGATGTTATTTGGGTTTCGGATCTAATGCTAGCTGGCCTCTTTTAGTACTTACTAATCAAGCCTAACAAATGCTTTGTATCCTAATTCCACAGAAGGACAAGCGAATCTGGAGCCATGTAAGCACACGAGTATACTTGGTTTTGATTAGAGTTAGGGTGAGCATTTGATCCATTTGAGCGAAAATTTTTCGAGTTAGTTAAGTTAATGAGTTTTATTTTATCATCTTAATTCAAAACCTTTTCGAATCAAGTCGAGTGAAATTATTTGGGTTAAATTAAAAAATTAAACATGTCAAAATAAAATTTGTTTATAACATAATTAATTTTATATTAGAGCATGTAAATTTGAAATCATTTATGTTTGAAAACTCTTTCAAATAAAAAAAAGAGAAAAAAAAAATACTTTAGTACGATAAACTTGAATTTACAATTTATTTGTTTAGGTCTTTAAAATTATTATTTTGGAATTTTATTTAAAATTTTAAACATTTTTTATACATTCTTTAGATTCTTTAATTTTCTTTTTAATTTTTAAAAATTATGAAAATTTGGAATTTTTTATAAATATCTTGAATCATTTATAGTTTTTTTTTTTGAAAACAATCAATTTGTTTATTTTTAAATTGTCAGGGATCAAAAAGGTATTTATATTAATCTGTTATTTGAGTTATTCGAATTAATCGAATTATTCAAGTTATTGAAATTGTAAAATTTAATTTGACTCGAATTTGAAAAATCGAATAACTTATTCAAGTTGACTAAAAAAATTGAATAACTCGAATAACTCAATTCGATTGACTTGAAAATTAAAATTTTTTAATATTTTCGAGTCGGATTAAATTTTGCTCATTTCTAGTTAGATTGTTTATAATTATTAATGATTGATTTTGTGTAAGATCATAACACCAAAATAAATATGATGTAAAATTTTACAATAGAAAATATATTGACATTTGCATTTTGGTCACTAAATTTTAAAAAATTATAAATTAATCATTGAATGATTCAAAAGTTATAAGTTGATCGTTGACCCATTAACTAGATAATGAATGTCAGATGTGGAGTTATATAAATTTACAATTTGATCACTCAATCTTTACATCAACAACCAAATACGATCACAACCGCAATCAAAGCAAAGAAAAATAATAAAAGAAAGCAAATAAAAAATGTTAAAAGGTCCCGGTTTTAGTAAGCCCAAACAAGATAAGATAAAAAAAAAAAAAAATCAAAGAAAATAAAATAATAAGATAAAAACAAAGACTCAAAGTTTCAAATTTGGTTAGGAGTTACAGAGTTTCAATCGATGAAGCTCAATCTAAAAGGTTATTGAGAAAACGAACATATTTAAGTCAAGTCGGTGGACTGAGTTCGGAGAAATTTTCAAGATATTGTAAGGAAAGTTAAACCATAAACTTAGAAGAGAAAAAAAAAAGTTTTAATTTAATGTGTTTTTTTTATTGAAAGAAGAGACTGAAGAATGACAAAATGATCGAAATACTATATTAAAAAAAAGTACCCAAAAACTTATAGGCTTCAAATAATTAAATAATTAACTTATATTTTTTTTGAAATTGAATAATCATAGTGTTAAAAGTGATTAATAAACTAATGACTATGAAAGTAGCATAATTTAGTTTGTATAAAATTATTAACTTTTCTTCACCGAAACATTAAGAAAAAGAACGAAGCCCAAGAAAAGAATTTTATTTTAAAAATAAAAAACAAAAAGCAGTTCAATTCTACATTTCTGCATGATAGTCATACACCTTTAATTCAAAAAGATCGTAAATTTTGAAATCATTTTTTGCTCTTTGTCTTTTCTTGCTTTGTTTCTGCCTCACTTTTCCAGTTGTTCTTCCATTTCTCTACCCAAAGCTTTAGGGCCCGTTTTCAAATCTAGGGTTCGTTTATTTCCTTGATCAGCTGAGTTCAGGCCTCTGAGTCTCAGTGCACCAACTTTATAAAGTTACCTACTTTGTTCGTATCTTCAGGCTTTTCATACTCGGCATTATTTTTGTTACTGAATGCTTACCTTTTTTTCTAATCATGGGTTTTCTATTAGTGAAAATCAACCTCTAACTCTTGTTTCCTTTGCTTTTTGTTTAAATTCAAGCTTCTCGGGTCCTTAAATTTTTACTCATTTAGAAAAGGACCCTGAAAACCCCGTTTTTGAACATCATTAGGTTTGCTGTAGAAGATTTAGGGTTTAGAAAGGCTTACTTGGGAAGCTATATTTTCTTGCTAAAACCTTTTTTTCTCAAAATTTTCTATTTTTTTGAGCTGCTTCTTTGTTACCATTTGGGGTTAAAAGGCTTTAAATACACAATTTTCTTGTGTACCAATAAGCCAGTGTCTCAATAGTAAATGCATGGATGGGAGAGAAGCTATGGCATTATCAGGCGGGTCAGCTCCTTATTATATTCATAGAGGGGTTGGTGGGTCTAGTTCTGGTTCAGTAACACACACTGGTATAGCAGCATTTCATTCTCAACCTGGGTTCAGGCCTCTATCTAACCCTCCTGTTCAGCTTCAGTCTAATGTTGGATCAACCTTTACTGGGGAGCTTAAAAATGTCAGCTTTCCTCATGGAACTAACATGGATGCCTCCTCTGGGACGCTACTGAGCGAGCCAGCAAAGAAGAAGAGAGGGAGACCTCGCAAATATGCGCCTGATGGGCAGGTTTCATTGGGGCTTTTGCCTATGTCTGCCAAGCCTAAGCCTTCATCAGGAGCAGATGCTTCTGGTCAAAAAAGAAACCGAGGCCGGCCTCCTGGGACTGGAAGGAAGCAACAGTTGGCATCTCTAGGTTAGATTTTGTTGAATTTTGATGTTTAAATTAGAATGTAGCTAAGAGGCTTTGGTAGGAAACAATTATGTGTCTCTTTAGACTTTTGTTTTATTGTCCTACTCAATGATCTGTAAGTCTTAGGCTTCAATTCATCTTTGATATGAACAATTATGCTATTTGTGTGTTCACAGTTAATAAACCCTTTATGATTCATTTTTTTATAAATGAAAAAAGGTGTTCTCTTTTGGAAGGGATATGTTTCTTGTACTTAGATTATACATATCCCTAATTCAGTGCCTGCGTTGCTTATACTAAGACTGTAAACATGATTTTGAATTTAGTGCTCAATTAGAAGCTTATGTAACTACCTGTGTTGCAAATATATGCTACCTGGTTTCTGGGATCGTCTTTAAAAGTTTGGTTTTTTTTTATAGGTGAATGGATGAACAGTTCAGCAGGGCAGGCGTTTGCTCCTCATGTTGTCACCGTTGGAATTGGAGAAGTATGATACATCTTTCTAGTTCATCTCGCATTGAATACTCTTAAACACAGATCAAAGTTAACTGCTTGTGCAGTTGTGATTATATATATGGAGAGTAAAACATGTCCACCATATGAAAGAAGGGTTGCTTGGGTGATATGAATTAGAAAAATATGATGAAGGGCACTATATTCATATGCACTCATTGTAATTCACTTGAGCAAAGTGTAGAGACAATACTGCCTATAAACTGCGAGTGTGAGAGGTTGTCCCTGCTGTAAGTAAACATGAGCCCTTGAGAATTGGTGTTCAATGAACATGAACACCCCATATAGGGTTCAAATTAACATTAATGGGTTTACTCTAATATGATTACTTGTGAATAGCATCTGCAATTTCCTAGGCATCTAGAACTAAATATAGATTTGGGAAATGCATCTGTATCTTCTTTTTTCAGGACATTGTAGCAAAAATGTTGTCCTTTTCGCAACAAAGACCAAGGGCTGTCTGCATCCTATCAGGCAGTGGTACAGTTTCCTCAGTAACCCTACGTCAGCCTGCATCTTCTACTCCTACTGTGACATATGAGGTTGTGGCACTTGTGCTCCTTTTGATTTTTCCATTTTTTGTCAATGGTAAAATTTTGTATGCCATGACTTTTTGATGCCCAAATAAGTGAATAACTTACTAGCTTCTTTATTATTTCTTAGTTTTGCACTTCGAAATGTGGAACATGACTGACATGTGTTTTTACACTCCTGATTAAATAATTTCCCAAAAGCAGAGCATAGTAGCCTTAATCATGTATTAATTCAGGCCCTTTTTTGCCCTTTTTGTTGTTTAATAAAGTGATGTGATATATAGTTATGATTTTATGTCTATAGTACGTGTAAAAGTGAGGTTATATTACTTCTATAGTATGTGAGTCCAGGATCTAGCTCTGAAGACATTTCTGCCCGCATGAACTTGCAACTTGATATGAAATTTTTCCGTTTACTTGGTCTTGGGGCTTAAATAAATGGAAAGAACTTTTGGTTAAAGGTTGGCTTAGCTTGCAAACAAAAGTCAACTGCTTTATGAACAAGATCAGTTTAACCTGACATTATTAGCTTTAAGCAAGTTTTGGGTCTCAATTAGCTTTTCATTTTATGCACTTCATCCTTTCGAACCTTTAGTGATACTTGTGCAGCTTGGAGGAAACTTATTTGATATGTTTTAGCTTTTCTTAGGGCCGTTTTGAGATATTATGTTTGTCGGGTTCTTATTTGCTTGCTGAGGATGGAGGACCTCGCAATCGAACAGGTGGCATAAGTGCTTCTCTTTCTACTCCCGATGGTCAGGTCATAGGTGGTGGAGTTGCAACATTGATTGCATCAAGCCTAGTTCAGGTATCCTTTGTGTTTTCTCAAAATTTTACTTATAGTCGTATATGTTGGTGCTTATTTATGAGTTGTGATGTGTTAAGTAAATCTATCTGTATGGTTCAACCCAGATGGTGTTTGCACCTGAGTTTTCTAATGCATTGTGCATTTGCTGCAGCTAGTGGTATGCAGTTTTATTTACGGGGGATCGAAAGCCAAGACCAAACAACCAGCTAGTCCGCAAGGCAGCAAGGAATCTGTACCCCAGTTCAGCCCCAAATCAGTCATGCCTACTATTGCACCTTCAACTCAGAATTTCACTCCCCCTTCAATGAACATTTGGCCTGGTTCACAGCCGGTTGATCTGAGAAACCCTCACACTGATATTGACTTGACACGAGGATGATTGATTGTACATATGTATTGATGTACATGTACTGAATCTTTGAGAGGTTGGAAAATTTTAAAATCTTTCCCATTCAGCCAACGGGGGCAAATGGGGTTTGTCCTAACCTAAATTGTAACATTCACTGTGAGTTTTCGCAAGTATGGCTGGGAAAATTCTTGTAAGATGTGTAGTTTGGAGTTAAAAAAGTAGCATTAATCTGTAGTTGTAAGAGATGTCATTTTAAGGTTCAATGGTAATTCAAGCAAACAAAAGTTAGCTATTTTTTTTGCCGTTAGGTTGTGTTGTAATTTAAGTTTTCCCAAAATTTAAGTTGGGGTGTCTGAAATTTGTGTTTTGGTACGACATTGTGATTGAAATTCTAATAATTTAAGTGGACCTTATAAAAAGATCGAATTAATCTTTTTATTAAAAATTTTATTAATTTCTATCATTAAATTAGATATATGTAACATGTTAGATGTCACGTCTTTGTTATTCTATCTTGCACCAATTTTAAATATCCAAATAGGTAAATTTTAAACAAAAAAAAAAATCAATTTACTCATTTATAAATGGACGCAAAAGAACAAAATGCAATTTGTCGGTAAAAAAATTCGATGCTAATAGCAGAACAAATTCAAGCATAAGAAGAACAAAGATGTGTACTTTTCCATGGTGAATAAAATATTATAAAAGGTACAACTTCAAAATTGTAGTACAGTCTAACCCCGTCATTAGGAGATGGGGGAAACATAAACAGATATAGAATAGTTTTTTTTATTCATAGGCATATCTAATATATGAGGTGATCAGCTAATCCCTTCCACCCATCAAATTCAAGCCAGCAGTTTCTTTATATCCTTCTGCAAATAGAAATAACAACCACTGGATGTTATATGACCCAATATGTTACGATATTCAGGTCTATAAAATACAAAACTGATGTCAATTCCAGGGTTTAATTTCCCATGGAATGTTCTCATTTCCACTTTCTCCTGTTACAATATCAGTAGCAAAATACATGAAATTAACAGGACTTACCTCAATGCTAAGAGGAGAAGTAGTGGGAGCATAACGATCCACGACATTGCCCTCCTTATCGACCAAGAACTTGGAAAAATTCCACTTGATGCTGTTCCCAAAAATTCCACCTTTGCTAGACTTGAGAAATTTGTATATAGGAGCAGCCTGCTCACCATTCACATCAACCTGTAATCAAAGTAAAAGACATTAAGGTCGGTTCTATAACACTGTAGGAGCAACAATCCCATGAGTAAACCAGAACACATGATATCATACAACTTCCTTAATTGATAATACTAATAATTTTATAATCTTAGTAAAGCATTATAAAGGCTTGATTTTGAGATAACTCTACACAGTAATTCACCAATTCCAGTTCAACAGAGGAGTCTGTTTACAGATCTTTGATTTTTTAACACTCTCAGTGTAAGCTAGAGTCAAAGCTTCCAAGGATATTAACCTACACTACAAGCAATGCTTCCATTCATATGGTTAAAAGGTATATACCTTATCAAATATGGGGTATTCAGCTTTAAAGCGAGTGCAAGCAAACTCTAAGATTTGCTCATTGTTCCCTGGCTCCTGTCCTCCAAACTGGTTACATGGAAATGCAAGAATCTCAAAACCTGCACAAGACAGTAACAAGAAATATAATATAAAGTTATGGCAAAAAGTAACAAATCAATTAATCAAATTACATTTCCGGGAATATATATATACACAGGTGTCCTCATCCGTTTTACAGTCTGAGACTAAGTCTAAGCCTAATCCTATTTGGTCGCGATGTTATTCAAGTAAAGCCCTCTTGACAACTTGGTCTAAATGCCTGAAAAAGTTCATTTCCACTTTTCCCAACCACAAGAACCTCAGGGAATATATATATATATATATATACAAATATGAAGCCAAAACAAACCTTGATCTTTATATTTCTCATACAATTTACTCAGCTCAGTGTAGTTGGAATTGGTCAAGCCACTGCATCAAAAACCAAGCAGCAAAATTAAAAACTGTCTAGATACAACTAATTAAATAATGGACAATAGGGGAAAAACCCTCCAAAATTGAAATTTACCATTGGGATGCAACATTGACAATCAACAAAACCTTGCCCTTGTAAATACTTAAATCAACATCATTCCCTCTTGCATCCTGAACAGCCAAAATACAAAAACCAAACCCAGTGAGATAAATGAAAGACAAATTAAATTTAATCTATGGGGGTATAAATCTGAATTAAACCCAAAACCAACCTTAACAGTGAAATCATGAACTGATCCCTTAGAAGATTGTGAAGCCATAGTATGATGAAAAACTCAAATCTCAAACTACCCAAAGAAGACCTTAGCGAAATCAGACGAAAAACAAAAAAGGGTTTTGCTTGGAACTCAATACAAGAGAAGCAAAAGCAGAGCAACTATATCAAGATTTAGTTTTCAAACGAGGCTAATACAAGTTGAAAAGGGAACCATGAAGCGTAATTTATAGGATCCTGAGAAGACGGTCGAAACGTCGTGTGGGTATCGCGTTTTTATGACCGTGAAGGCAAATTTTACAACGTGGATGTTTCCACATCGGATAAATTGGGGCCGTATTTGCATCACGGACTACGTCATTGGCCGGCTTTTTTCCTTGTTTTGGACTTTTGGGAGTGTGAACGCAACATTTTGCGCTTTGCCCATTTCTCAATTGGTTCCACTGTTGCATTTTAAGTCTTACTAGTAGTTTCATAAATTTAGAATTTAGTAATTATACTCTTACTTTTTGGACTTTAATTATTCTCTTTTTCAGATTTTTTTTTAATTTTATTGGTATGATATTTTGAAATTAAAAAAAAAAAATTCACTTGATAATTATGTAACTAGAAAAACAGTGATACAATGATCTTGAATTTAACAAAAGAAATTTAATAATGTTAACAATTTAATTTGCTTTCTTTAAATCTAAAAAGTAAAAAGATTAATTTTCTAATAATAAAAATAAGGGGATTAAATTCTAAATATATGAGAAGTACAAAGACTTAGAGCATAACTAATATATCTAATACACCTTATATGATACTTATCAAATCCTTACCCTGCATTTAAAGTCTAAAAATTCCACTGAAATAGTGTAGGAAAATGTAGGTTCGAATGCGATGAAGTATGTTTATCCTCTTATCATCAATTAGACTTCAATTTTGATTAAATCAAAAACCAAGGAGATCTTGGAATTCAAGATAGAGGGACTAAATTTTAAATTTGCAAAGAGTATAAGGACTAAGAGCAGAATTAAACCTTAAAAAGTTTGTCAAACTAATTATTCCATTTTGACTGAGCAGCTTTCGTTTATCTGGAGTTTTCTATAAAAGGATTCTCTATAGAAGGAAAAGCTAAGATGTGTGGAGGAGAAACCATTGTTCAAATTGATTATGGTAAGCTACTTATAGATTTCCAAAATACAAACTCATATTCGAAAATTGAAAGTGACAGTGATTGATACAATTTACAGCTTGAAACTAAACCATTAGTGTTCATATTCGAACAAAAAAAAAAAGATGATTCATTCATTCAATTTTGTTTACCCTTTCAAGCAAATTATTCATTGTTATGGAAAATGCATCTTGGAATTTTTCAAGCTGGGAATTTGAGTCTCCATATACCAAACCAGGCAATAATTCGTAAACAATGTACCTTCTCATATCTTCTCTTTCCCTTACAGGAACCTTCATCAACTTTTCTATTATATTCACCTTCATCTTTCTCACCTCTTCTTGTTATATGAACACTGAATATTTGCTATGATCTTCGGGTAAATGCCATGGATATTGGTAGTAAGCCGTAAAAGGGTCGAAAAGAACTGGAATACAACCCGAAACAAGGGAATCGAATACGGATTTTCTCGTCGGGCTATCACCGGAGGGTTGTAAACAGAATTCGGAATCCATGAAGAGCTCAATGACTGATTCGGGTTGGTCACATCCACCTGAACTACAATTCAGGACCTACATTTGGTTCCTGAATTATTATATTGATTGATCAGTATTGACCTTATGTTTTGTGGTGCATCAGGCCTTGCAGCCCCTGCGAAACTGACTAGACTCGTGCGGTTCGATCCGATAATCTTGAGCTGCCATGTGATGATATCGTCGTCTAAATGGGGATGAAAGTACGTAGGATGCGGGATACCGATATCGTTTACGTGCCACGGTTGACGTTCGATTAACAACTTAATTGATTTCTGCAGTTGATCAAGCTCTAAAAATCGAGTACCCCATGATGAAACATCATCATTTTTTCTTCTGAAATCCCATGAAATTTTACCCAACACAAACACATGATCTTTCCCAGAGTTTTTTTACCATGATTTCTTGTTTTCAAGCCATTTAACAAGTTCCAACCCCAAGGTGTCTTTAACATCATTAGACACATTTCTGAAGTGCCATCTCAAGATATCTAACCCACCATAAAATGGTACATAAAACAGCTTTGCCTCATTTTCATTGTAAACTCTACAAGGATGTTTTAATGCCCTTGTGTGAAATATCAACTCCAAGGCATATTGATGAGTATGGTACCATCCTTTTCCAAGCTTTACAAGAGGTTCTCCCATGGCTTCATTGTTGAAGTACTTACAAAAATTTGCCCATGGAATCATATCTCCACATTGACCTACCAAGTCCTTATTGAACTTTGATGACAAATCATACACATAAATCCCTTTCCCATCACATGATGTTACATGATCTTTATTTGATATCCATGATCTTTGAACTTGTAGCTGCTGTTCAACAACCTTGACAGCAAACGCAACTTCCCCATCACTGCCATTGTTGACGATCGGGTCCGGATCTTCCTGGACAATATCGACTACCTCTTTGATACCGGTGCTAATATTGCTGTTCAAAGCTGGAATTGGAATTTCAAAGTTGGGTTGGGTACCTGCAGAGAGACAGTAAAGATTGTTGAGTTTCCGCGACGACACGCATACGTGAACGAATTTGCCGGAGATGATGGTGGTGGAAGACGACCAAAGGAAAATAAGGATTAATAGAAAGATTGCAAGAGGGATACGGTTTAGAATTTTGAACAAAGTTCTATCAGAAAACTGATGGTGTTCTGTTTCTAACTTTTTGGATGGTTTAGACTTCTTTTTGGACATTGAGATTGCCATGTCTGATGGATTTAGTGTCTGTTCATCGCTTTGTTTCAGGTTTTTCTAGTGGGAGAAAGCTGCATATACATGGCTGCACGTATAATGGTTGGTTCCCAAATTGCATGTACGTTCGTCTTGCATAATGATCGTTAGGTGGTGCTACGTTCATTGATTGACCAGTTTATAAAAATATTTGTCCAAAAAAACATATGCTCCATGCAAGGTCAATGAAATGGATATGACAGCCATGCAGCTGAGGTTTTGATTTAAATATTTGCTGATGATTGATAGTATAGACGATTATTAGGGTTTTTATAGCTTTTTTAATGGTTGAAAATGAGTTGTTCTACAGGCATTTTGGATGCTTCGTAAGGCCTTCATCCAGAGAGAACTGCTAGTGGTATGGGAAATAAATTATGATGCAAAACCCTATTGACTTTTCATTTGAGATTAAAGGTTTAATGATAAATTTAATAATTAACGTTTGCATGTTTTGTTAAAATGATTTTAAATGTATTTTTGAGTTTGTTTTAGCCTTCAACTTTTGAATTTTTTTTCAAATTGCATTTTTTTTTCAAAAGGCAGTTTCAATATTTCATATGTTTGTTTATTAAAAATTTTTTCTACTGAGTTCATTTTTTTAGATAATTATGTTTTTTTTAATTAAGAGTTATTTTTTTTAATTTAATGTATTATTTGTTTATTTTATTATTTTCCACATGCAATTATATTATTAGGTTATCTAAGCAATAAATTACATCTCATTAAAATATTACACATCATTCCTGTTAATTTTTTTAACGGTAATTTCATTAAATCTGTTAAAAAAACATATTAAAAAAAAAAAAAAACAATGGTTGATGGTAAAAAGAGGCTCAAAAATCCAATTAGAATTATTTTGACAAAACATACAAACGTTAGTGATTTAATTTATCATTAAACCGAGATTAAATCAAAATAGTATTCCACAATTCTAATAAAAAGATGTTTAAATTACACCATATGATAAAACAACAGAAGTTAACACACAATCATACTTAAAAAAAACAAAGACAACTTCTAACAGGTTTGGAGTTTAAATCAAGTTAATAAATACCGCATTGATATGTTCACCATTTTTCTATTAAAACTGACGTACTAGTATTGATTTGTTCTAATGTATTGTTTCAAAATTTTTTATATTTTTTAAAAGTATTTACTATATGTATATAAAAATATATTATTTAATAAATTTAAAATAAATAAAATAATAATAATATCGTCCTAAACATTAAATAATAAGATTATTCAAAATAAATCATCTCATATCATGCATATACGGTGGAAGTTTTATACAAACATGAAGCTTAGGAATTTTGTTTGTTATATAAATTCTTAACTTTCTTTCACTATTTATTATTATTATTTTTTACTTTAAATTTGAAACTTTAAAGTTTGGCAAACTTTTAACAGTTAAACTATTAAAAATGTTATATTTTTTATAATTATTCATGCACCAATCGATGCATTATTTATCAATTAGTATATTGGGCAAGAATAGCTGCGAGCGGCATAAGCCAAAATTTGAATCGATACAAAATAAAAAGTTAGTAATTCCAGTTTTCTACTAGAAAGGGACACAACACACTAACCGATATGGAACCAACTATATTGATTTAAATATCGACATGCAGACTGCAGAAGGAATGAACTTGATTTAAAGTTTTTTAATTTCGTTGAAATCTTCAATAAATGTTTCAAAAACCCTTCATCCAAGCCAGATGACTTACAGCCATAGTTTCTTCCTCTCATTTCCAGTTTATTCATACCAAGACAACACAAGAGCTGGGGAGAACCTGTT
The DNA here is from genome assembly GCA_039519145.1 of Kokia cookei. NCBI lineage: Eukaryota > Viridiplantae > Streptophyta > Magnoliopsida > Malvales > Malvaceae > Kokia > Kokia cookei. Next base: position 36,435,969 of record CM076905.1, read on the forward strand.
ACAATTGTACAGTTGACAAACATCTGACTACATGATCCATAGTATAAATCATAAACCATCTAGTCTAAATGTTTATTCAGTTTTTTTCACATTCTTGCACGCCGCAGCTGTCCGACGTCAACCCCACCTTCATGATTTGCTTCCATTAATGGCTTTTTTTTAGTTTTTTTTTTTTAAGTTCAAGAAGATATCATGCACGTTGACAAAGTGAGGACTCGTAGCCTTTGTTGTATGCTCAATCCACTGCTGAACTTTCTTGTATGGACCCAATAACCTAGCACGATGCGTCGCATCCAAAACCTGCACCCAAGATTATAACCATTGAAAAGGACCTCATTTTCATATAGTTATAGAGGATACGGTCCTAAAAAGTGCACAATGCGGATCATGTACTGGGAAATGGATAGAGGGAGCATATCACGTACAAACAATTGCACTGCAATTAACCAATTAGAACATAGGTAGGGTCCATTAAAATACCATAAGTGGTGACCCCTACGTAATTCTTAATCGTGATTGGGTAGCTGGAGATTTGTATTAAAAGTAATTGCAGATGAAATGTTCCCATCTATGGGAGCACAATCGAATCTATATCATAGAAGACTATGTTCCACCCAAGAAGTAATGACGACAATAAAGAATTCAGATGTGGGCTCAAATATCATTACCTCAAGTTGCTTTAGCTCACAAACAAGGCTAAGATCAGCCATGGAGGGTTGATTCCCACCCAGCAAAAATGGCTCATCACCCTTCAACCACAAGGACTCTATCATTGACGAAGATGAGAAGATAAGTTTCTCAGCTTCGTCAGCTGCTTGTTGATTCGATGGATAGCCAAGCGCGGCTAATAGTGTAGTGTTAGTAACATATACATCTGAAATGAGAAGTATCGATTTCAAAAGCCATCTTTCACCCAAGAAATGGATCCATAACCACATAAACAACCATATTCCAAAAGGAGGTACCAAAGCAACATAGATAACTAAAGGGGAATTTCAGTTTACATGCCAAAGTACAAAATGGAAGAAATTTTAGCATCTCTGATAGTCCAATATTGTGATTAAGGTAAAGATGTGCACAGACTAATGCTTCAAATGCCTACCTAGATAGCATATTGTTATTTGCAATAGCATTGATCCACAAAGGAAATTAGTATGATTCTTTTGAGGGGTAAATCTATACACCTGCACCACGATGTAAGTTGGAGTTATTAGCAGTATACGTGTGAGTGTAATTAAGGAAGTTAGTGTTAGTTATAAACTGTCCTGCACCCTGTTTTCCTAATGGAATGCAATACTATGTTTCGTTTGTTAATGCTTTCTTTAGACACATTTGGATTTTTTTCTTAAAACGAAAGTCAGATGCTTTGGCTTCATTCCTTGTGTTTAAAAATTCAGTTGAGTTGCAACTAGGGTGTAGGATAAAGCAGTTGCAGACTGATGGAGGGGGTGAGTTTCAGCGTTTTGATGAACATTTGTAGAAGTTTGGTATTAAGCATCGTGTGACTTGCCCTCATTCATCAGAGCAAAATGGTCTTGTGGAGCGTCGACACAGAAAAATAGTGGAGACAGGTTTGGTTCTTCTGGCTCAGGCTTCTCTTCCCTTGTCATATTGAAGTTATGCATTTGAGACAGCTGTGTATCTTATAAATTTCTTACCTACTAAGGTTCTAACTGGAGTTTCTCCTATGCTGAAGTTGAGTGGTAGAACACCGAGCTATGATCACTTGAAGGTTTTTGGGTGTAGATGTTACCCATTGCTCAGGCCTTATAATCGACACAAGCTTCAATATCGATCTACTCCTTGTGTGTTTTTGGGATATACTGATAAGTATAAAGGTTATAGGTGTGTTGCTTCGAATGGTAGAATCTATATTTCTCGGCATGTCAGGTTTAATGACTGGGAGTTTCCTTTTGCACAGATGCAACAGGATGACAGATTGCCAGCTGAAGTTGATAAATTCTGGTCCTCACCTGTACTACCAATGTTTGTTCAGACTCCTTCTGTGACAGTAGACAGTTCAAACATGTATCATGATAGTGCTTCCTCTTTACATGATCCAGATGTATCAAGTCATTCAAGTCAGTCACAAGTTACTGTTCCACGAGGAGAGTCTGCACATCCAGTTGCTGTTTCACGTGGGGAGTCTGGTGTGCAGGTTGAAACTGCAGCTTGCGAGGAGATTGTTCCTGAAGTAGCTGAGGTAGCTGGAGTTCCTATCATAGGTGGTAATCAACACCCTATGATTACTAGAAGCAAAAATGGAATTTTTAAGCCAAAGGCATTTATGTCTGAGGTTAGTCAAGTTGAACCAAAAGATATACATGAAGCTGTGTTGATTCCCTCATGAAAATAGGCTGTGCATGATGAATTGCAGGCTTTAATTCGAAATGGAACTTGGGAGCTTGTTGAGTCACCAGAGGATCAGGATTTAGTTGGCTGCAAGTGGTTGTTTAAGAAAAAAACTAATCTTGATGGCAGCATAGCAAGGAACAAGGTGAGATTGGTGGCACAAGGGTACTCACAAGCAGCGGGTGCAGATTATCACGAGACATTCAGTCCAGTTATCAAGGCCAACACAGTTCGGATGATTTTTGCTCTTGCGGTTTCTCAAAAATGGCAGATCACGCAAGTTGATGTGAACAATGCCTTTTTGAATGGAAGATTGTCTGAGGTAGTGTACATGAAGCAGCCACCAGGTTTTGAAGTGTGTAATGCAGCAGGCAAGCCTTTTGTGTGCAGGTTGAAGAAGTCTCTATATGGTCTTAAGCAGGCACCTCGGGCCTGGTTCCATACATTGAAGAATTTTTTGGTTGATGAACTGTCATTTCAAAATTCCAAGGCTGATACTTCCTTGTTCTTTAAAAGGAGTTCCACTGGTTGTGTTATTTTGGTGGTTTCTGTAGATGATATTTTGATAACAGGTTCTCTAGTTGATGAGATAGGGAGAGTTGTTGATTGTCTTCATCAAAAATTCTCTTTAAAAGATCTCGGGCAGTTGAGTTTTTTTCTTGGCTTGGAGGTTGCACGAGTAGGAGATGATCTTCATGTGGCTCAAATGAAGTATGCTCGTGAGTTGCTTGAACTAGCAGGTATGGCCTGTTCCTACGCCCATGGTGAGTGCTCCAACATTATCTGCGCAAGAAGGAACTTTGCTGTCCGATGGAACAATGTATAGAAAGATTGTGGGTGGTTTACTATCTTTGCCTAACACGACCTGATATTGCCTTTGCTGTAAACAAGGTTAGTCAGTTTACGCACTTGCCACATGATGTGCATTGGACAGCTGTCAAGCGTGTGCTAAGCTATATTCAAGGAACATTGGATTATGGTCTGTGGTTTCAACCTTCTGTTGTTACATTGGAAGGGTTTTCAGATGCAGATTGGGCGAGTTCTTTGGAGGATAGAAAGTTTACCTCAGGCTTTTGTATTTACTTGGGGAACAATCTTATTGGTTGGTCTTCAAAGAAACAGACTGTGGTTTCCAGGTCTACCACAGAGGCAGAATGCAGGAGTCTTGCTAATGCAGTTACAGAACCGACTTGGTTTCAATCTTTATTAGCTGAGCTTGAAGTTGATTCAGCTAAAGTTCTTGTTATCTGGTGTGATAACACAAGTACAGTATGTCTAGCTGCAAATCCAGTGTTACATGCTCGAGTCAAGCATGTTGAAATTGATCTCCATTTTGTTCGAGATAAGGTTACAAGTGGGCAGCTGCAAGTAAATTTTGTGCCAGGAAGTGATCAAATTGCTGATGTGTTAACAGAACCTTTGACTGTGGGAGCATTCGAGCGTTTTCGAACACAGTTGAATGTGATATCCTTAAGCAGTTTACACGAGGAGCAGGGAGAATATTAGCAGTATACGTGTGAGTGTAGTAGAGGAAATTAGTGTTAGTTATTAACAGTTTAGTATTAGTCTATAAATACTGTGTAAAGGGCTGCTGCATTGATGATGAAAAGAATAATAATTCAGTTGAGGTTTTCTTGAGTTTCTGTCAGGAGTGAGCCCAATACAACACCGAATCTATCTTACGTCTCTTGATACGATCAGCTGGATACCTTTAAAAACGAACATCAAATTTGTTAGTAAACGAACTACACATACTCAAACCAAAAGTGAAATGTGCCCAAATATATTGATATCCAGTGACTAGAACTGCACAAGATTAAATACAAAAGTAACCTATAGTACATAGACATCGGCCCTCAAGTTGGTTGGGTAGTGAAATCCCTCAAACATTAACACCATAGAACACTGAGCCAGGGAACAGTTATATGGCACTGTAAATATAGTATACAGAAGCTGGAAATGGAACTCAAATAGCCCAAAACATACAAGAAAAACCAAAAGAGAAAGGGAAAGCACTTACCAATGATCTGCAACTCCAGGAAACTCACAAGCAAGATATATAAGAATGGAGCGGCTGCAATTAATAAATTAATTAAACATTCATAGAAACTTTGACTGTGTAAAAAGAATCATATTCACAGGGGAAGGAAAGTAAAATCCTCTTTAAATACCTCTCAAGCAACTTCATATTTCCGTCAACAATGGCAGGCAGCTGTTTCATGGGATTGATTTCTGCAACAACAAAACACAAGTGAAATTATTAATGAGAAATTGGAGTATAATTTCAGTTATGAAATATGATTTAAGGAATACCAGAAAATTCAGGACTCAATCGCTTTCCCTTTGAGATAACTTCCAGGAATTCTTCATGAATTATACCATTTACCCTAAAATTACCCAAGAAAGAAAAAGAGAAGGAAATGAAGCAAAATTATAAAAGCGAAACAGGCATTGAAAAACATTGAAGTGAAAATTACCTGCAGAAGATGATGACAGCGCGAGATGGTGGGGTCATTGGATCAGCAAACACTTTCAGCTTCGGTTTTCCCGTTCTACTTTGTGCTTCCTTCCCTGCTTCTCTTTTGGCTGTTGATTACCAAAGCTCAAAATTTAATTAATATCTCCAGTAATTAATTTAAAGAAAATTGAAATAAAATGCTAAGAATTTGCGCCAAACCATAATTGAAAAGAAATAAAACTTAAAATGCGTCTGCAACATTTAACCATAAAATTTAAAATCCAAGTTAACTATAAAAAAGAAATCCAAAAAATAAACGAAAGTCCAATCTTTAACTTATTCGAGCTGACCCAATGGTTAAAATTCTTTTTTAATCACTCAACTATAAAAAATTTTAAATTTGTCATTCAAACTTATTGGATTTTTTTTTTTGGGTCCTTATACAGGATGATAATCAACAAAATTTAGAGTGATATGAAACAAGAGACCTAATTACAGACCAAAAAAAAAAACGAGACAAAAGATAAAGTGTTAAATTCTGCTATTAGTTTATTTATTTTGCGAAAACTGTGGATTTACTCTATGTACTTTTATTTGATCAATTTTTATTCCTACACTTTTTGGATTAGTTAATTTTAGTCTTTGCACTTTTTTAAATTTGGAGATTTAGTCTTAACCCAAACAATAGTAGTTAAATCCATTTGGTTAAATTCAATTATTAGTCATGCACTATGCACACAATTGTAGATTCGATCTGTATTCTCTAATTGGACCATTCTACGTTTCTATACTTTTTCAAATTTTAAAATTTCAATCTTGACTCAAATGACAGTTATTAATCAATTAACTGGATTTTTAGTAAGTAATAAATTGAAATAGCAAGTTGACATAGCATTACACATATGATAATAACATATCTCAGGTTTCAGAAATAGTAAAACTTATGAATTTAACAATTAACATTTGATGAGGATTGAAATTTCAAAATTTGAAAAATACAAGGATTAGAAATGACTAAACTAAAGTATAAGGATTAAATCCATAAATTTTACAAAATACAAGGACTAATTTCAAAATTTAACCAAAGATAAAAAAAATAAATACCCAAAATATTCCTTACCATCTCCTTTGCGACAAGCATAGACGATGGTAGTTGGTTTAGTCCTTGGATTATATTCCTTACCATCTCCTTGGCGACGAGCATAGACGATGGTAGTTGGTTTAGTACTTGGATTCTTTTCAACAGACTGTTCAACAAAAAACCCAGGTGAACTTAAAAAAGCAGAAAATTGCAGGAGGATAAAGAATAGAGAGATTTGGTTGATACTGCGGATCAACAATAGTGATCCAAGAGAGGAAGAGATAATAAAGAAGGGCTCTTTTCGCGTACCTTCCTCTATTCAAATGAAGTGTTTGGAATTATTTAAATCATGTATATTTCAAGTAAAATCTCGAGTCGAATTGTTATATATTTAATTGTTATAATAATTCGATTTGAGTTTTGACGCGAAATATTAGTGATTTAAATAGCACCAAACATTCTATTTGATATGAAAGTGACTGTATAGAAAAATACTTATCTTTATTATCTTCATTCTCGCTTCTATTGGGTCAGAACTTTTTTTTTTTATCACTACCATTGACACCGTTTATCAACAAGATTAACTCAAAAAAATTCTAAACACACGTCAAATCAAATGGGACTCTAAAGAACCTTCTTACCTTAGCCTCTAAAGAAGGAAATCCGGCACTCCTGGAGCTTTCGAACACTTGATTTACCACGAGAGAGTTCGCCATTATGGAAAAGAGTTTTGATTAGTTGACTTTCACTTTTGTCAAGCTCCTTTGTGTTTAAATGCCTTTGCTGGATCTTTCAAGGTAAGGCTTGGCGTACATGTTTAAATCACTACTTTTATAATTTATAAATATTGAGGATTAAGTTTTATATAATTATAATTAATTTGATAAAATATATAATTCTTTTGTACAAATCGTAACAGCTATTAATGAAAAAGGACAAAAAAAACCCAATAATGTGTATATGTTTTGATTCAGTTTTTAATTTTTTAACAGTTATTAGAGTTTTTTTAGTAAATGTAAGTTGGAAAAAAACTCGAAATAATGATTGAAGTTTTTGTTTGGAAGGCATCCGGTTTGATTTTGACATTTTTAAAGTCATGAGAGAAATAATAAATTAGGCTCATCTAAAAAAATATAAAATATAATACTGTAAAATTTAAAAATTTGAAATTATTTTTTCACATTAAAAATTAAAAATATTTTGAAATTTTTTTAAGATCTTGAACGTTTGCACCTTCAAACAATCCAAAATTGAAGCTGGGAAACATTAATTCAAATAAAAACAACTCAAAATATTTGACAAAGAAATTCTATCAAAACTCAAACCAGAAAATAATTCGATGAATAAACAAAATTAGTAAACTAGTTTACCTTATCAATTATTTAGTAAAAATAAGGTGATGTTGTAGCTTGGATAAAATAAAATACTAAGAGTTGGTGCCAAACCATAATTGAAAAGAAAATTATAAAAAATACTTACGCAAGTCAATCAGATCATTGGTTCAATCACAAATTTGTTTTAAATTAATTGGCATAAGGCTTTGGATTCGATATTTGTATTTGTAAGTTTCTTTTTTCTCATTATAAAGTAATTATTCATTTGTATTAAAAAAAAGTACATAAGTAAAAGTGAAACTTTATCCTGAAATTTTATTTGTTATATAAATTATAAAAGATAAGGATGAAGCCAGCGGGAGCTGACATGACTCTAGAGCTCTCTAAAATATGAAAAATTTTCTATTTTAAGTCCTTAATTTTTTTTTAATTTTTAAATTAATAAAAATAAAATTATACTTTAACTCTCTCTAAAAATAATAAAATTTTAATTTAATATTTTAAAATTATATTTTTATTATCGTAATAATTATAATTTATCTTTCACCTCTCCCTACAAAAATTTTCTAGACTTTATTCTTGCTTGTAGAAGATGATGACAGCGCGAGATGGTGGGGACATTCGATCCGCATACACTTCCAACTTTATTTTTCCCGTTCTACTTTGTACTTCCTTCCCTGCTTCTCTTTTGGCTGTTGAATTTGATCACCCAAGCTCAAATTTTAATTAATATCCCCAGTAATTAATTTAAAGAAAATTAAAATAAAATACTAAGAATTTGCGCCAAACCATAATTGAAAAGAAATAAAATTAAAAAAAAAAACTGCTTCTGTAATTTAAAATCCAAGTCAACTATCAAAAAGAAATTAAAAATATAAGCGAAAGTCCAATCTTTTAAATTTATACTACCCAAGTTGGAGAACAAGGTGAAAATAGTTTTTCTTTTAACTGTATTCGAGGTGAGCAATTATTATTAGTGAACAAAATTCGATTCGATTCGAAAATATTTAAAAAAAATTTTGAATTTCGAGTTAAAAGAATTGAGTTATTCGAGTCAATTCTATTTTTTTCGAATTTCGAATTTGAATTGAGTTGAGTTTTCGAATTCAAATAAATCGAATTTTAAACTATAATATTTTATATTTTTACGCCAAACCCTCAAACTTTTTTACTTTTCCGAAACTCATTCCCCCACCCAATTTGTTTTTTTGAATATTTTCTCTCGAAAATTTTACTTTTTTCATTTGCTTTCCTCCAAAATTTTAATTCCCAAAACTTATTATTTTACCTTAAACTTTTACTTCTCACCATTTACCCCAAATCAAAAATCAAAATCATCCACAAAAATCCTCAAACCTATATAGTAATAATTTTATTTATATATATTATTTATATTATTAAATTAAATTTCACATTTTGTTTTATTTATTTTATTGAATTGTTTAATCATATTGAATCTTTATAAATTTTTGTTAAAATTGAATTTTTGATGATGTCGTGTTAAAATTTTATGTTGGTATCAATTTCATATTTTTTCTTTAAAATAATTTTTATTAAAAAATCACATTTTTACATTTACTATATTTTGTAATTTTAAAATATATAGTGACAAGAATCAAAAGATAATTGAAGCAACTAAGAAAGCAATGAACCTAACCAGCATATCAGAAATTAATAAATAAATTATGAGGTGATGAAAGTTAATAACAAATTTGATTAGGATGGGTGACAATGGTTACAAGGTCCAATGTCATTTTTTTAAATTTAACTCGAATAAATATATTCAATTCAAATTACATCTCACTCGACTCAATTCGAGAAAATTTCAAATCGAATTAAAATGGTAAAATAAGATTCATTAGCTCGATTAACTTAAACTTTTTTCATTCGATTTGATTGTACATTCACCCCTATCAATTATAGTTAAAATTCTTTTTTAGTAACTTAATTATAAAAAATAAATTGTTCATTCAACTTATCGAATTTTTTTGGAGTCCTTTTCTGTTAATGGCTGTTAAGACTTGGACAGAATGATAATCAACAAAAATCTATAGTTATATGAAACAAGAGACCTAATTTCAGACAAAAGAAAAAAGAAAAGGTTAAATTCTTCTATTAGTCAATATACTTTGCAAAAGTTATGGATTGAGTTTTTGTTTGGCAACAATTGATTAAAATTTGTATGTAAGTTTTTATTTTCTTTATAAATTTAAATTTAAATTTTTATATTTTATTTTTAAGAATTTATTTTTTTATTTTTATTTTTAAAAATTTAGTCTATTTACTTTTTAGATTTTAAAATTCGGATTCAATTATTAACACTTAAAATTATTTTATTAAATTTAAATTCATATAGCATCATTTTTTTAGTTATGTTAATATTAATTGAATTTTTTATTTTAAAATATCATATTAGAAAAGTTAATAGTGTTAAACAATCGGGTATATCCTAAACTCGTATTTTTACTAGTACGTGAACAATGATGTTATCTCTTAACTAGGCATCACTAATAAAATATTATTTTTTTAATTTTATAATTTAAAAAAATAGTAAAAAATTAAAAAAATTGTATCAGATTAGCACAGTGGTGCCGCCTAGAACCCCATACCTTTAAAGACATATCATTTTGATAATTAATGAGAGTTCTGTACCATTTAAGTAATTTTTAAATTTTTTATATCATTTAAAAAAAAACCCGATATATAGCAAACCAACTCCAAAATTCGACCAAAATTGAAACCGGAAAATGAACCAACCAATAAGATAGGGAGACAGTGAGAGAGGGAAACGACATCGTTTGTCGGATGCTCCAGTCTTATAGTCTTTGGTTTTCAGTTACAGAAACTGAACACACCCTGTCAAATGCCAATCATATAAATCTGAAATTTACCTCGATGTGCGAGCAAGCCTGCACCTGCATGCCTTGGTCGTTGGTGCATGTGAGTGGAAACCATCCTCATCATAATATAATCAATCAGATCGTATCATCCATGATCTCCACGTGTAAATTTCGTAGCCAACAGATAATCATTACAATTTGGATGATGGTAAATGATTTTAGAGTTCGATAATCGCGACTCCACCAGATTAAATGTCCTTAAAAACCATTTAATATTAGTAAAAGTGAGAAAACGTGCAGGAGAGTGACGGAGTAGCTCCGGCGCTGAAAACCGCCACATGGGTTGGCATTAATATCGTCGACAGCCAAACTCAGTGCCCTTTATTAAGTTGACCATTTTGCATGATTGATTTTCACTTTCCCAACTTCTTTCTTGTTTGTATTAAATTGATGAATCTATAATTTTAACAAAATATTTCAGTTTTGGTATTACGAAATCGAAGAGAAAGAGTTTGTATAAAATAGTAATATTTTTTAATAATTTAATGTTATCAGAATTTTATTTAAATTAATTTTTTCAAAATAAAAATTTTAAAATTTAAAATAAAAATATTAATGTGATATTAAATTATTAAAAAAATAAATATAAATAATAAAGCATCACAATTTCATATAATTTTTTTAAATCCCGAAATAGAACTGAAATTGAATAATTAATGTCTTACGAAGAAAAGGAGTCCAACTAAACTTAATTTGTTGCAAATGAGCATCAAATAAACATATAAGAAAAGCTAAATCACTGGCAGCACCAAAGTTGGGATTAATTGGTGGTGGCAGTTTTTTTATTAGTATTCTTTGATTTTTGTTTTGCTTGTGATTTTTGTCTATATTTTCAACTTTTTTATTTATCCAAATATGATTTTAATTTTAATTTTTAGTTTTTAATTTTTAATTATGTTTTGAAATGTGAATGAGATTTGTTAAAAAAGTAGGAATGCTGATAAATTTATTGAGAATAGTTTTCGTAAAGTGTTATTAGAAAAGAGTATAGTGATAGTGTTTGTAAAATTAAAATTCGAGAAAATGAGGAAGAGTATATGTTATTAGAGATTTAACATTTTGTGCATCACTGAAGTTATAAATCGCTTGACTGTGGTTTCATGGATGATCGGAGTTCATCGTTAGGTTGATATGATGATTGTGAGATTATGATGCAATTTTTAACAGTTTGATTAAGATAATGAATCTCTAGTACGTTTATGAATTCTTCTACTGTTTCGGTTTTTGTCCTTTTGTCTTTCTCTTGAAATTATTTTACAAACATGATATTTTTATATCAATTTATAATATCTTATTTATCATTTATATTATGTCATGTTTTTATATTTTTATGGTTGATGGTTACTATTAATGGTAGTATTTTTTTAATGCTAAATTGCTTTCTACACATATAAATTTTATACTTAATTATATTCTTATTTTTTAAATTAATATATGTTTGGTATTTTGACTTGACTTAAATAAAATGATGGTTAAAATTCTTGTTAGACACGAATTCAATTCTATAACCTTTATCTCTTATCTCAATAATGTATAAAATACGTTTGGTATTCTATAAATAATAATAAAATATATAATCTACCCAAAATTTTCTATAAAAGAGATGAAAGCATTTTTATTTGCCGGACAACAAATTCACAATTAACATTAGGTGAGTATACGAAAAACTAGAAGGAAATTTAACGGTTCATTTTTTTTGGAAGGAAAATTCATTAATTTATTTCAAGAATGGGATCATATATTTTGTAAGAAAAAAATACTCCTCATAGGTTATGAAGGACAAGTTTCATCAATACAACAAATATTTCAACCTTAACATCAATAGAACATTATGATATGTTGACAATTGAATCTATCATAACTTAAGCACGATATATCTAAAGTGATTGCAATCACTTAATATGATAAGAAAATCGGCATCGAATTATTTAAACCGATGGCAAAAATCGACAAAAGAATTGAACATCCACCAAATTAGATAAGACGATGACAATACTATCCCTAAAATTTAAGGCAATATGAGTTCAAATCAACTCGTGAAATCATTTATTTTTCTGCAATACTCTTAAAGCAAAAACATATTAAGAAGCCGACGAAGAGTTACTTATTTTCTAATATTTTTTAAGAGAAACTATTATTAGCCGATGGAATTTCAACAACAACATATATCGTCATCTATTCATCATAACTTATGCAAATAAAAAAAGATACCCATTAAATAGATCTGTAAATTGAAAATGAAAAAAAAACATATAATGAAGGAGGCGAAAAAAGAAAGGAAAAAATAGGAAGAAAAAAAAGAAAAACGGATGAACCCAAAGACCAACACCATTAAGAGAAAAATCAAACGAATTGAATTTTTTTTTTAAGGTTTCACGTTTCATTTAAGTAGTCACTTATTGCAATTAAAATATTAAATATAAAATTAAAAAATATTTGTAATTTAAAAAAAAATGTTATATTCAAAAATAAAAAATAAAAAAATGTTGGGTACAAAAAGAAACCGTCCAAATATAGTACAGCCAGTGGTACAGATCTGGTTGGTATCACTACCACAAGATAAAAGATGTACCCAGCGAAGAACGCAGGCGGCAGGCCTTCATAAAATTAAATTACGAAATTATTGTCGTAAAAAAAATCAAAATTTCTAATTAAAATGTTAGAAGTTTCGATAAAGTTAAAATTTTTGGTATTAATATAATGTTAGAAATTTTTATATGGTGTTAAAAATTTTGATATGTTTTTCTTTTTCGTGCGTATGGTCAATCCCAATTGAAAATCTTAAAGAGAGTAAAAAACGACAAATCAGAAGCGAAAACGACGTCTACTTGCTATTTTTTTTTCTTCTTGTTCTTTATCAATTGGCTGCATCGTTGTTTCCTTCTTCCTGTATCACTCTGTCCTCGATTACCGTGCATCGCCTTTAACCTGCAATAACTCGTTAACTCCTCGCTTTTACTTTTCTCAGAAACTTTAATGCGTTGCAAATGCCAAGTTAATTTTATGTAGACCTTGCCATTTCTCACTTTCAGCTCACGTTTCAGAGCAGGTGAATTTCAAAATCTTTTTTTTTTTTTCTTTAGTTTTGATTTTCTTTTGGTAAATGGTGGCATTTCAATGAGAAGCTCGAGAGAACTAATATTTGTCTTACCTTCGTTTTCTTCATTTTTTTTTTTCTAATCTGTTGTGCGAATTTAATGGTAATTTTTTTATCTTAATGTTAAATAAATTTTTTCATGTAACTATCGTTACTTTAACCTCTGTTTGGTTGCCGAGAAAATTGAGGAAATTAATTAGCAATTTTACGTTGTTCCTTTTTCTGTGTGCACTGAGTTATTTATTTGGAGATTAAGCGGTTAAAGGTTTTCTTTGTTGTTTTATTACTATACAAGCAATTTTCCTTTGTTTACTCTTTTTGTTGTTGAGGATGAAGACAGTGTTTAGATCCTATAGTTTAATGGCTTATATTCTGAGCAAAAACTCATGTGTTGTAAGCGTGGTGTAAGGATCTTTAGCTTAAACACTGCAGAATGATCATGTGCAAGCTGCAAAGTAATCGCGTCATTTTCTTTTAATATAATATAATTCATGTTTTAGATTTTCCCTTACGAGGGAGCTTCGCTCATGCACTTTTGTTTTCTTTAAAAAAAAAAAGAGCACCGACTTTTTTGCTTCTTTACTTCTTTTTAGAAGTCAAATTAATATTTTAAATTTGGTTAGCAATCTGAAAATATATAGTTTTTTTATTAATAGTTAATTCATGAACATGGAAGTAGATACGAAAACACCAACTTCTTTTTCCCTCAAAGTGGTTGGGATTCTTGCATCGCTATTATAAAGTCGCCATTTTCCGAGGCTTCATTTATTTTTTTGCAGAAAAAAGAATTATAAGCTGAAAATACATTAAAATGGGCCATGTTTTCTATGAACCAGTCCCATCCTTCCCATCCTTGTCTCACTGTATCTGATTGGTTTCCCATTTGTTTTGCTTGTTGTGATTAATTTTTCTTTGCTACTGTATGTTTCTCCTTATGTGAACAGCGCCTGATAATTTCCTAAGGTAACATTAAATTCCGTCACAATCAATAAGTCTCGTTCAAGTGTAATATCAATGAGTTTTTCATGTGATTTTGTTTCCGTTCTCTGCAATGTTTTCGATTTCTGTTTCTGATGTTCATAGATGATAATAATAATATTTCTTATTGCTGCTGCAGGTACCTTTAGCCATATTTCCTTCTACAAGCTCACATTCTTACAACATCAGATGAGCAACCTTAAGCTAGGGGTTGATGTGGTCAGTGCCCACAATCTTTTGCCTAAAGATGGGCAAGGTTCATCCAGTGCTTTTGTGGAGCTCTACTTTGATGGTCAGAAGTACCGGACCACTATCAAGGAAAAGGATCTCAATCCTGTTTGGAATGAGAGTTTTTATTTCAACATCTCTGATCCTTCAATCCTCCATTTTCATACTCTTGAAGCCTATGTCTATAATAATATCAGAGGTACTAACACCAGAGCGTTTCTCGGTAAGGTTTGTCTAACTGGGACTTCATTTGTTCCCTACTCTGATGCTGTTGTCTTGCATTACCCTTTGGAAAAGCGTGGTATATTTTCACGTGTTAGAGGAGAGCTTGGCTTAAAAGTTTATATTACAGATGATCCAGCTATAAAGTCCTCAATCCCTGCACCTGCTGTTGAATCTTTGGCTACTAATGAATCCCATGTGACTCATCTCTATGCCCAAACGGTTCAAAGCTCGGTCATGAAAGACACAGTTGAATCAAACAGACACACCTTTCATCATCTTCCCAACCCAAACCTACACCAACAGGATCATCATCATCATCATTCTTCTGATCCTGCTGGTCATCATCATCATGTACCAAAGCATATTGCCGATGAGATGAAACCGGAACCACCTCCTCCAAAGCTTGTCCGGATGTATTCTGCAGCATCTGCACAACCAGTTGATTTTGCACTTAAAGAAACCAGTCCCTTTCTTGGAGGGGGAAGAGTTGTGGGGGGGCGTGTTATTCATGCAGACAAGACTGCAATTACTTATGATCTTGTTGAGCGGATGCATTTTCTCTATGTAAGGGTTGTCAAGGCTAGGGAACTTCCTTCAGTGGATGTTACCGGGGGTATTGATCCCTTTGTGGAGGTAAAGGTTGGGAACTACAAAGGCATAACAAAGCATTTTGAGAAGAAACAAAATCCTGAGTGGAACCAGGTATTCGCCTTTTCGAGGGATCGAATGCAAGCTTCTGTTCTAGAAGTTGTAATCAAGGACAAGTCTATGGTCAAAGATGAGACTGTTGGAATTGTAAGGTTTGACATCAATGAGGTCCCATTACGTGTCCCACCAGATAGTCCTCTGGCTCCACAGTGGTATCGGCTTGAGGATAAGAAAGAAGAGAAGGTAAAGGGTGAGCTGATGCTTGCTGTCTGGATAGGAACTCAAGCAGACGAGGCTTTTTCTGATGCGTGGCACTCTGATGCAGCTACACCGGTTGATAGCTCACCTGCTACATTCACGGTGCTACGTTCAAAAGTCTATCATTCACCACGGTTGTGGTATGTGCGTGTCAATATTGTTGAGGCACAAGACCTTGTGCCAACAGAGAAAAACCGTTTCCCTGATGTGTATGTTAAGGCACAAATAGGCCACCAGGTTCTTAAAACAAAGCCATGTCAGGCTCGGACTCTGAATGCCATCTGGAATGAGGATCTTCTGTTCGTTGCTGCTGAACCCTTTGAAGATCATCTGGTTCTTTCGGTTGAGGATCGTGTGGCTCCTGGAAAAGATGAGATCATTGGGAGGGTCATTATACCATTGAACTCCGTAGACAAGCGTGCTGATGATCGAATGATTCATTCTCGGTGGTTCAACCTTGAGAAGCCAGTTGCTGTTGATGTAGATCAATTGAAGAAAGAGAAATTTTCTAGCCGCATCCATCTTCGTGTTTGTTTAGATGGAGGATATCATGTACTTGATGAATCTACTCACTACAGCAGTGATCTCCGCCCAACAGCAAAGCAACTCTGGAGGCCACCAATTGGTGTCCTGGAACTTGGAATCTTAAATGCTGTAGGTCTCCATCCTATGAAAACACGAGAGGGGAGGGGAACATCAGATACCTACTGTGTGGCAAAATATGGTCACAAATGGGTCCGCACTCGCACCCTTGTTGACAATTTATCTCCAAAATACAATGAGCAGTATACTTGGGAAGTATTTGATCCAGCAACCGTTCTCACCGTTGGTGTATTCGACAACAGCCAGCTTGGAGAAAAGGGTTCAAATGGAAACAAGGACCTGAAGATTGGGAAGGTTAGGATTCGTATTTCCACATTGGAAGCAGGTCGTGTCTACACACATTCTTATCCTTTATTGGTTCTTCATCCTACTGGAGTTAAGAAGATGGGGGAATTGCATTTGGCAATAAGGTTTACGTGTATATCTTTTGTAAACATGCTTTACCAATATTCTCGACCACTACTACCTAAAATGCACTATGTAAGGCCCTTCAATGTGATGCAACTTGACATGCTACGCCACCAAGCTGTCAATATAGTGGCAGCACGTTTAGGTCGAGCAGAGCCTCCTCTTCGGAAGGAAGTAATCGAGTATATGTCTGATGTGGACTCGCACCTTTGGAGCATGCGTAAAAGCAAAGCAAATTTCTTCAGGCTAATGACGGTTTTCTCTGGATTGTTTGCTATTGGGAAATGGTTTGGAGATATCTGCATGTGGAAGAATCCTATCACAACAGTTCTAGTTCATGTGCTCTTTCTAATGCTTGCTTGCCTCCCCGAACTGATATTGCCTACGGTTTTCCTTTACATGTTTCTAATAGGGGTGTGGAACTTCCGATATCGACCAAGGTATCCACCTTACATGAACACAAAGATTTCACAAGCTGAGGCAGTGCACCCCGATGAACTCGACGAGGAATTCGATACTTTTCCGACAAGCAAGAGCCCGGAGCTGATCAGAATGAGGTATGATCGGTTGAGGAGTGTGGCCGGTAGAATTCAGACCGTGATCGGTGATATTGCAACACAAGGGGAGCGGTTTCAAGCGCTGCTAAGTTGGCGAGATCCTCGTGCTACTGCCATCTTTATTACATTCTGTCTTATAGCAGCCATAGTGTTGTTCGTGACACCATTTCAAGTGATAGCAGCCTTAGCAGGTTTCTATGTGATGAGACACCCAAGATTCCGGTACCGCTTGCCGGCAGTGCCGATTAACTTCTTCCGCCGACTGCCTTCCGGGACGGATAGCATGCTGTAACCCTTCATGGGATGTTTTAAAGACTATCGAGTGTTTATCCAAGTCCTTAGTTTCTCCTGGTGTATCATGTTTATTATCAGTAAGTGTTTTGAAGAGATTTTGATCCATAAATAATTTGTGTGCGCTTTTATAAGCTGACTCAGAATTAGAATAAGTGAAGAGTAGTTTCAACGGTCAAACTTTTCAATGCTCTGTTTATATATTGAGTAGTCCAATGTATCTGCAGTCACATGATTTCTATGCTTTCATGAAATCTATTTTATACCTTAGCAAATACTTTATGAATATGTACAATATACAATATATATAATAGTAAAAACTTGAAAAGTAAAAGCATAAATTACTAGTGTAATAGAGTAAAAAAATTATGAAATAAATTTATTAAAAAATTGACTTAAAAATAAAATATTTATTGCTTTTCTAAAATAATAGCTTTTCGATAATTTTATCATTTAGTATTCAATTGGTGGTTGATACAACTCAGTCATATATATATATATATATATATATAATTGAAAATTTATGAGAGTTGGTAGAGAAACTTAGGGGTTTTTTTTTTTATAAAAATAATTCGAAATTTTTTATTAACTATAAAAATGGTTTATTTTTTTTATTATGTATGTAAATGATTTGATATTGGTATCACTTATTTGTCGCATCAACCAATCATTGAGTGTTAAGATTAAAAAATTAATTTTTTGGGTAGGTCCAATTTATTTGATGTTATGTGCATTGTAATTCTTTGTGAATTAAGGCTTCGTACTTGTGATGAAAACTAATTTGTATTATAATTTTATTTATAGAGTTTGTAACATTTCAGTAATTTTTAAAATTATAACAGTTTATATTATGATAAATATAAATTAAAAACGAAAATTTTGAATAATTGTTTTTTTACAGTTTTATTAATGAAATAAAACTTAATATATGCACCGTGAATATTTGTTTTTATAAAATATTGTAAATCTATCTATCAAAATATTTAATTTTTTATATATTTTAAAAGTTGATCAATATGTAATTAATATATGCTATTATTAAATAAAAAAAATCAAATAATTAGATAAAATTAAAGAAACAAATTTACATTATTTAGGTTTAGGTTTAAAATAGAAAATAGTGTATTAAAAAATTGACAAAATGAAAACGATATGTTACATTACATCTTTATTCCATTACAATTTTATTCTATTCTAGTAAACCAAACGTGATGTCAATTTCTAAAATTAAATCATTAACAAATCCCTTTTTTTTCACCTTTAAATTGATAAAACTACGTAACGTGACGAGGAAGTTGTTAGCTTTGGCATGCATAAGGAAGGAGAGTTAGGGTTTGTTGGTTATTTTACTTAAATGATTCAAAAAATCATTAATTACACAAATGATATTGATTAAAAAACAATTACTTAAATGACTTGAAATGAACATTAAAATTGAGTTAAGGGAAAGAGATGGTCAACACCGCTGTTTTTTCTGACACAACCATTGCATGATGATTAAAAAATATTTTTTTTTGATATTGGACACTAGATAGTTGGCACTCATGTATTTTTTTTAGATTATATCACACTGTTTAAGTTTTTCTAAACCTGATATTGAGGTGCCGTCCAGTGATATGTCAGCACCCCAATTTTTTTTTATTCAAATAAATGAGTGTCAATTATCAATATGCCAAGTGCCAACACCCAAAAAAATTATTTTTTATCTTAAAAAGTAATGTCAACCATCAGTGTGCCAGCATCCAATTTTATTTAAATGCCAGTATAAATTTATAATAGTATGATATAATTTGAAAAAAATATACATTGGTGTCGATCATCTAATGTCCAACACCTAAAAAATATTTTTTTAACCCTAACACAATCATATGTTTATTGATTAGTTTAAGTTATTGTTTTTTAACCACGATCATTTGTGTAGATAGCTACTATTTTTGGATAATTTGGCTAAAGTAACGTTCAAATTACAATTATTTCCTGAAAATCATAATAACACCAAACATATGTACATAATTTGGCAGCCTAACGAAGCCACTCTTTTCATGAAACCTTTAATATTTTGCCAAATTTCACACCCCTAACCTATACATATACCTATGTAAGAAACATGCATACATATATATACGTGGATATGTATAACTCCCATCATCTATTATTCAATCTGTATTCCACCAATCTCAAGGTTTTCCAGCTTCTTGGGTCTCTTGTAATTCTTTAACAAGAGTGAGCAGCAAACAACACTAACAGAGGAAGCAGCCATGGCAGCCCCAGCAATCCATGGAGGTAAACGAAATCCAGTTGATGGAAATAGAGCCCCTGCAGCTATTGGAATCCCAAGTATATTATACCCCAATGCCCAAATATAGTTAAGGCGAATACGAGAAAATGTTTTTCTGGAAAGGTGTATGGCTGTGATCACATCCTCCAAGTTACTCTTCATCAGAACTATATCAGCTGCCTCGATTGCAATATCTGTGCCTGCACCGATTGCCATACCGACATTGGCGGCTACAAGTGCCGGCGAATCATTGATGCCATCCCCTACCATTGCCACAGCATAACCTTCCGCTTGTAACTCTTTTACTTTCTCTGCTTTTTGTTCAGGTTTAGCTTCTGCAATAACAGTTTCAATGCCAATTTGACTAGCAATGGAACTTGCAGTTCCCCAATTATCACCGGTCACCATGATGCTTCTTACATTCATTGACTTGAGAATGGAAATAACTTCTTGCGCACCTGGTTTCACTGGATCGGATATGGCGAGAACTCCGGTTACTTCACCGTCTATCGATACTAAAATGCCGGTTTGAGCCATGGATTCGGTTTCGGTTAACATGTCTTGAGCATCAACTGGAATAACAATGTTGTTTTCCAACATCAAGCTCTTGTTTCCCACAATTACTTCCTTGTTCCTAACAATGGCTTTCACTCCATGTCCTGTTATAGAGACGAAGTCACGTGCTTCTGGCCATGCAGGGTTCTCTTCATCTTCTCTGAACTTCTTGGCATACTCGATAATGGCTTTGGCTAAGGGATGCTCGCTGTTTACCTCAGTTGCAGCAACAAGCTCGTAGAATTCATGTAACACCACGTTTTTCAACAGTCTTGTGTTAACAACGACCGGCTTTCCGACCGTCAGAGTTCCTGTCTTGTCGAATACAATGCAATTTACCTTATGTGCACCTTCCAATGCTTGACCACCTTTGATTAATACACCTAGAGATGCACCAACTCCGGTACCGACCATAACAGCAGTAGGGGTTGCAAGCCCCAAGGCACATGGACAAGCTATGACCATCACTGAGATCCCAAACTGAAGTGCCAGCTCAAAACTGTCCATCGAAGATGGTATCCATGATTCAGAGTAACCATGGAACTTTCCAGCTAAAAACCATGCAAGCCACGTCGAAAACGAAAGCATGATCACCTGTTGAAGACAACAACAAGAACAAGTAGCTTAAAACCAACTCTATGGAAACAATCTAAAAGGACTCTTTTTACTTACCAGAGGCACGAAGTATTTGGAAATACGATCAGCAAACTTCTGTACAGGAGCTTTGGCCATTTGAGCAGATTCAACAAGACGAACAATTTGTGCAAGTGCACTTTCTGAACCAACCTTTGTTGCTTTAATACGCAATACTCCATTCTCATTAACCGTACCTCCGATAACCGTATCGCCTTTCCTCTTTGCCACTGGTCGTGCTTCTCCGGTTATCATGCTTTCGTTTATATGACTTTGCCCCCACAAAACAAAACCATCTGAAGCTACTTTTGCACCAGGTATGATTTTGATAATGTCATTCTTTTGTATCAATCGACTATCGATTTCTTCTTCACTTATCACATTCCCTTCTTCATCTAAACTCAACAATATTGCTGTCTCAGGTGCAAGGTTCATAAGCTTAGCAATGGCTTCTGATGTTTTTCCTTTGGCTAGAACCTCAAGATACTTGCCAAGTAAAATGAACGAGATAAGCATTGCACTTGTTTCAAAAAAATCAGTACCTTCAAAATCTGGAGAAGAAGCAGCTCTTATCACAGTGTACACAGAATAAAAGTAAGCTGCATTAGTCCCCAATGCGATTAAAACATCCATATTTGCAGACCCATGGCGTAATGCTTTGTAAGACCCGGTGTAAAACCGTCTCCCTATTATGAACTGAACCGGAGTTGATAGCACCCATCTTATGATTTCACCTATAGTTAACATATTCACTACTTTGGTGTCCAATCCATGTTTAATTCCAGGGATATACATGAAAACCATGGAGGTTAGAAATACAGGAGTAGTGAAAATCAAGCTCCATAGGAAGGATCTGAAGTACTGCTTAATTTCTTCCTTTCTATGAGATTCCCTTCCACCACCTTCGCCTTCGGGATATATCGTTGCCTTAAAACGCCTGCTACTACCTGTTGAATCTACTACTTTGATGAAGTTTCTTGGTCCTGTCATATCTGGTTTGTATGAGACTGCAATTTTTTTGAGTTCAGGGGATATTTGTACAGCTTGAACACCAGGGAGTGCTTGAAGGGAATTTTCAAGCATTCTCATCGAGTTAACCGTCCTTACACCGTCGATAAGGAGATTGATCTTGCTCATGTCTTCTCCAGTACTAACAAGTACGGCTCCGAATCCGGTCTCTTCTATTTTCCCCATGAGTTGATCGTAGGTTATGATTTTGGGATCATGATGAATCTGTGCTTCTTCGGTTGCTAAAGCCACTTGGACCTTTTGCACACCGGGAACTGCCTGCAAAGCATTTTCAAGAGTGGAGGAACAGGAAGTGCATGTCATTCCGTTGATCCGAATCCGGCAGACTTGAACGGATTTATCGCCGGTCTCGTCTTGAATCAATGCAGCTTGAAATCCAGCATCTTCAATGGCCTCACGAATGCTCTCTTCCTAAAAATGTTTAATATTTCAAAACTTTGTTCAACATAAAAAACACAAAAGAACAAAACAGATTCAAGTTCAACAATTAGTGGGATACATTTTTAAGCTCTACTTCATTCACAAGTAACGATGAAATTTAATTTAAAAAGTAATAAAGGTAAGATATAATCATTTGGTTGAGAAAATGAGAAGCCAAAATTGAGGCTTAGATTACAAATTTGAAGGGTGGTAGACTTGGGATTTAAGTATATAAGACGCAAGGTGGGGTGTCATGGTTCACTACCATGCCCAAACACAAATTGCAGCAACCTGCAGATTTGTAGGTACAGCATCAATGGAAGTCAAAATCATAACCATGCCTACTTTAAGTTGTCTCTTCATTATCCTCCGCAAGCAAAGGTAAAGTGGAACCCAAGCCAATAAAGTCAAACTTGTAAAAGCCGACAACCAAATCCTGTGTCTTGTTTCTTACTTAAAAACAATTCGTTTCACTGAACAAACAAACACTAAAAGGTACATTTTTCTTCTCCTATTCAAGCATGTCTTTACAAAGCCGCAATTTAAACTATACCTAACCTAACTAAATTGTTATTTAGTTATTTAATATTAAAAAGTTATAAAAAATATCTGTAATTATTCCAAGCATGTCTTTATAAAATTAATTTAAGTATGTATTCATAAAATTATCATTAAAATTAATTCAAAGTTGTTTCCGTAAAAAAAACACAGTATAAAAGAGAAGGGGAATTAAAAATTTGATTGGTGGCTGGTGCAGACGATGAGAACAGAAAATGCCATGCAATAGCACTTTTAGTAATCTAATGATTTAAATGAAAATTCTCAAATAGTTTAATAACCAATTTGTAACTTTTTGAAATTGAACGATAAAAACATAAATTTACTAATAACTTAAATGACATTGAATTTAGTTTATCCTAAAGTTTATTAATCTTTTAGTTTATCCTAAAGTTTATTAATCTAATCCATTTACTCCTAAGATAAGACCAAAATTTGAGTTATGGCATCCATGATTTGTTTAAAAGTTTTGAAATTTTTATGAAGATCAAAATTCCCAAATCAATCATCGAACTTTTCTCCATCCGTTCATCTAAAAAACACCGAAATTTTTCAACAAATGAGAAACGAAGAACCCTAAAAAGAGAGAAACTTACGTTAACAAAACTTGGGTAGAACATGACTTGCGCCTTGTTGTTCAAAACATCGACAACAGCTTCCTTGATTCCCGGAAGCCTCTTAACAGCCTTCTCGACGGAGCCAGCGCAGGCTGAACATGTCATGCCCATCACTGAAAACATAGCTTTCGCCTCTGATCCCTGCAAACTCGTTTCTTGTGCCGTAACCCCTTTCGGGTATTTGGGCATGGATGGATAATGAGGCCTGGGTGACAAATCCCCATAACTCTCCTTCCTTATGCATGCCAACGCTAACAACTTGGTAGCCATCTTCAAACTTCTTGCCCCTTAATTATACTGTAAAAGAAACGGGGTTACGTAGTTTTTACGAGTTTAAAGGTGAAAAAAAAGGGGGAGGTTGAAAAGGAGGGACCAAGCAATATGGATATAAACAAAATTTGATGGAGGAAGGGTAGCTGGTGTGTCCCCTCAAATAAGGTCAGTTGGCCATGAATATGCTTGAAGTATGTTCCACCATATTTAGGGGAAAAAAAACGAAAGCTTATGGTGTTTCTTAACCTCGTACGTCAAAGTCTAGTTCAAGAGGTTTAGCCATCTTTGGGGTTAATTTTTATTTTTAATTATAAAAATACTATACGAATTAATTAAATTAAATCCTTAATTCGAGGGAATTAACGTCTACAAGAAACTAATACCCCTGTGTTTATGCTGATATGGTGCAAGAAAAGAAAGTAAGTAATATATTTATATATTATAATCTAGAATGGAAATGGAGAACTTGTTGGCTTATGTTATGAATGCTTAGAATTTTCTAGGAAAATGGTAAGAAAAATAAAAGGGGGTTTACGTGAAATATATAGAGACTCCTCAACTGTTTTCTTGGGCTATAAGAAATAGCCATGTATGTATATATAGAGTTGCTTGAACCGCCCAAACTCCGGCTTAAAATGAATATAAAAATGGCGGAAATTTGGCTACTTATGCTGTTTATATATATATATATATATATATATATATGCACTAACCTTATCTTGGGTTATAATAAGTTCCCAAACTTGGTTGACTTTCTGCATTAAAGAAAAAAAATAGAATCTTTGATTTAAGATCCCATATTTCGACCTGAGATATCTTAGTGGTTTTTCTTCACTGCTCAACCATTGTTAATTACGTGAGTTCTGAATTTACCATTTGTTCAGTTAGTGTCTTTCTCAAAGTCCGAGTTGATCAGGTTTTGTAAAGATAGAATAATATTGTGCTTAGTTCATCAAAATAAAATAAAAATCAATTTAATAAACCTTTAAGGAAACATGATCGATTGGTCACTCTGTTGTAATCAACATAGCCAAATTGATTTCGTTTTGGTGCTCATCTTGGTCAATCAATCTGATTTGTGACTTCACAAGGATGAATTTAATTAAATTTTTTTCATAAATTAAAATATAATTTTATTACGCAGTAAATTATAATAATATTATTTTTTGAAAGGATTAAAGATTTTTATTAAAATATAAATTAAATAAATAAATAAAATTGTGCCACCTGTCACAAATATTTACTACTTTATAAGTGGAATAAATACCGTTCATTTTATTGTTTTTATTTGAAATTCGCGACTATTCCTTTTAATATTTTTGTCTTCAATGTTTAAATTTAGATTTTTTTTTTTTTTAGGATTAATGTAATATGTATTAATATTGTATCCAACCACTTATTAGTAGGGGAATGAGATACTTTAATAAATTTTCAATTAAACTGATTTTTGATTGACTTATAATTATACCAACTCAATCAAGAGGTTAAATATAAATAAATAGATAGATATAATGAATTATTATTAGTTTATTTGAATCATTATCTCATGAATGGAAAAATGATTCATCTAACTTGCTCAAGCGAAAGCTTAAGTATAATCAATTTAGGTCGAAACACAGCGAATGACATCAATTTTAGGGTTTATTTTAATATATTTACAATTAATTCAAAAGCAAATTATTATGAATTTAGATGTTTGTAAATTTGAGAAATGTGAAGCAAATATATTTATTACGTTTTGGAATTATTGGACCGTTATTATAAATCCATAAAATATTTTGGTACAGTAATCCAAGGTGACGAAGTGAAAATGATACCCAAGTTCATGAAATTTCAGCAGAGGTATTAAAATTGCTTCTCCATTACGTTTTCACTGAGATCAGTTCCGATCAACACAACCACCATAATTAAAATACTTTAAAACATTATATCATATTTAAATTAATAATTTTGATTCCCAAAATTTTGTTGTTGTTGTTGTTGTCTTTATTGCTCGTATGTTTTAAAACAAGACAAAACTTTTACAGTCTGGTGATAGTAATTTTCGTAAAAAATTATCTGACAACTAATTGGGCCATCTCCCAACTTAAATGTATTAAGTAAAGCATTCCAATAATTAATTGATTTTGAATTTAATGAGTAGTTCCAGAAGAAAAGAGTATGTTATTCATCTTAAAATACTTGGGTTCGAACACCTGTGTGTGCGTTGAGAAAGAGTTAAAAAAGTTTGAATAGATATTATCATGTAATCACACCAGTATAATAAAAAAAATCAATTTGAATCATTTTGAATTTTTTAAACTCAATTGAGCCTTTGAACTAATAAAATTGATAAAATAAGTTTTTTGACTGACAATGACTATTAGTTTTTAATGGGGATGTTGATATAACCATTAACAAATAGCACGTCAACAAAAATAAAAAATATTAAAAAAAAAAAAAAAAAAAAAAAAAACTCCATTGTTATCTAACCTTGGAGAGTGGGGATTCCTCCTACTACCCAGCATTCCCCAAGGAATCTAAGTAGTCAAAGAAGTTTGCATGCCAAGTAACCCAATTAACCCTCAAGAGTAAGCTCCTCAAGCCTTTAAGGTAACCCCAAGTTAGGCTCCTCGGGCCTTGTCACCTAACACCGGACATAGAAGATAGAACCCTCAAGCCTCCAACTAGGTTCCTTAAGCCTCATAAGGCCGTTCATTAAATAACTCGAGGTGTAGGCTCCTCAAGCCTTTTAAGGCCCTACATCACCTAACCTCGAACATAGGCTTCTCAAGCCTTCAAGGCAACCCAAGGTTTCTCACCACAATAAACTTAGGCCATTGACCCTTCAAGCCATCCAAGGTGCTTCACCATTAAACCTTGGCATTGGCTCTCCATACCAATAAAGGTTTATCCTATACAAAGGAACCCATATTCAACACCAGTGACCCTGCGCTCCAAGCCATTCAACCTTCCAAGGTTTCTTACTACCAAAACTAGTGCGTGGTCCTCTAAGATGCCCTGAAGTCGTGGAGACTTCAAGAAGTCTAAAGAGTCTGTGAGCTTTGCAAGTCGCTAGGGTCTCCTCAAAGCCCCTTCAAGTGCCTAGAATGTTGACCCCTCGAGACCTTCAAGAGCCCTTCATCAGCCAACCTTGGAAATAACCATTCTGAGGATACCATAGAACCCAAAGCAATCTGAGTATTCTGTAAATGTGTGTTTGCCGCCAACCATGGTAACCTCAACCTCTCTTCCTCCATCTCACTAACCCAGTTCATTATCTCCCTCCCTCAAAAACCCTAAAATCATCATCACTTGAGTCCAGTCGCTCTCACCGTTGCAGCTCGACAACTTTTCCACTCGTAACAATATGCATGTATAAGTACACGCATAAATGAAGCCTACGGGCATGAATATGATGATGACATGTGTTTTGTTTAATCTATATAATACATCAAACCAGCTCCTAAATGGAGTAATTAGGGTCAAAAAAAATCTATTTACCTTTATTTATAAGTATTAAAAGGGACAACTTTGGTACTTTAATGAATTTGATAGGTTAATCTTGGTATTTAAAATATTTAATTAATGTTTTTTCTATTTCTTTTAATCGTACAAATTGATTACATAGAAAAATTATTATTGTTTTGGTGAATTACAATAACAGGATAAAATCCGAACAACCAATATGATTAACACGACTCAAACTCAAATCACATATGGAACGGTGAATATCCTTGACCGTTAGACCATTACATAGAGTTCTACGTGGAAGTATAATTATGTATTGATGACATTAAACAAGATATAATACTATTTTCTATGGGTAACATTTGAAAATTAAATGAGAACCATCTATATGCCTTGAAGGTAAGCTTTTAGAATCATTTCAATTAAATGGGTAACATGTATATCACAAGCACTGATGAATCATACAATTTATAGGTTCAAAACATTTTATTCAACCATATGGAAATAAATATTCTCAAATATATGATATATCAGCTACTATTTAGAGTAATTAGAACAGAATAAGTTTTGAATATTTAATTAAGTGTTCTGAAAGAAATTTATTGAGTATACTTTTGAAAGTTCTTTTTTTATTATTATTCAAATTGATTGAGTAAACATGGTTTGATACCACTTTTTTGTGTAGTTGGATCCTAGTTCGGTTCATTCGACGATGGTTTTAAGCCATTTTTGACCCATTTGGAACCTAGACTGGCCTACCTGAGTAAGCCGGCTCAAACAGAAAAGAGTCTTACCAATATTTGGGCTCAAAAGGTATCGTTTGCTCATTAAAATCATCTTTTATAGACTCTCAAGCGAATGTCGACTGAGTTGGTATTTTTTATGAACGCCAAATATAGTTTTAAACAATTCCGTCCGTTTCGATCTAATGTTTAGAACTGTTTATAATCATTCATTAACTTATAAACAGGAGGATAATGCACTTCGACACACTCGAATTTACGTATTTCTGTATTGACAATAATACGCATACGAGTAAAATTTTTAAATTTAGAAAATGAGGGTACAACACATTTCAATTCTTTTATAATTCAATATGTTTCGAAGAGTATGTATTATTGGTTTAATCTTGTTTATCAAATTTTACTACCCGCTGATAAAATGATTTAGCATATCAACAAATTGTTAAATCGGAGATAGTATTAAAAGGATATATATTTTGTAACTTCAAATTCAATGAAAAACATTTAGTTCCTGGAGTCAAAATTATGGTGGAAAAGTGTTTTTCCAGTTGAACTTAAAAGCTGAGATTTAGGTGCTTTTTGTAAGTGAAATTATCCAAATACTCTTATTTATGCCGGAATCATCAAAATTACGGTGGATGAGCGCGTTGTTCTCCTTTTAGAAAATAGTTAAATCTTAGTTTTCATCTTTTTATTATGCATAAATTTGACTTCAATTTTTAACATAATTTGGTCCTTTTCTTATTATTAATTAGTTCCAATAGTTATTGTTATTAATTTTTTATTAAAATATTATGTGGTTAGTCTCAGAGGTTGGTATGTGATTTTCCACTTTTTTATAGGTTTTTCTTTTTTACATTATAAGACGGCAGTCAAATTTTAATTTTGACACCTAAGCTATGTTGAAACTCATACTTTAATTATTAGCATAATTTGATCTCTTTACTTTCATAATGTTACTAATAAATTTAAATAGTTAAATATTAACTATTTCAATTAAAATGTTTGACATCAAATTTTCTTGATAATATTATTCCAACAAAAAAGACTTATCTTATCGTGACAAGTTCGAATAAGGGTTTTTAAGAAAAAATCGTAATTAATAGTTTTCAACTTTATTTTTATTGTTAAATGAATGGTAAGTATTTTTTTTTTTAATTTTAAAATATTATAGTAAAAAATTTAATAGAAGAATTTTAATTATACTTAAATTTTTAAATCCGAAAAAGAAAAGGACTAAATTCCTAAAACCAAAAGTAGATGACTAAGTTTCAAATATACGAGTGTATGGGGATTCAAAACATGTTTTAACTTTCAAAATTTTACCTTATAACTTGAAACAAACAAATAATCAATTTAATACGAAATGTAAAACTAAAACTAAATTAATATAAAAAGAAAAAGAAAAAAGAAAGCTACAATTAAAACTTTTGTACGAGGCAGTATCTGAGTCAGATGATACTCATCAAAGTGAATAGAACCAAATTTAATTAAAAGGTTGAAGTACAACTTAGTATAGTCTTTAGAGCATCAACCATGAATATGGAAAACAAACTTAGTTTTGTATCTTCACAAAAAAATGATACTGTATCACATTTTATTTTGAATTTCGTGCATTGATTTGATGATCAAGAGTTCTTATCGTCATAGGTATAATCTGAGTTCGAATTAAGTTAATTATTATTTGTAATTCATCAAAAAAATGTTCAAGTTACTTTGATAATAACATCTTTTTCTCTCTAATGTACCAAAAAATGGATAATTTAAAATATATAATAAAAGTTTTAATTGGTGTCTAAAAATGCTTATTAAAATTATATAAATAAAATTGATCGAGTCTTAACTCGATTTGTATGAACATTATTGTCTATATAGGAGGACGTGGTTCAAGTGTATTGAAGCGTATTATCCTCCTATTTACGAGTTAAAAAAGAATTATGAATAATTTTAAACATTATATAAAAAAATAAATATAATTAAAACTTATAATAAAATTATTAAAAAAAAAAATTTAATAAAAAAATTCGATAAGAAATTAAAAACTATTTTTTTCATAAAGAAGAAAAAAGTAAAGGTTGTTGACTTGGGGAAGTAGAGAGGAGAAGGCATCCAGTCCAGATTGGGCGGCTCTCCCTATGGGGAAAGGCAAGTGACCGGAGGCAGTGGGAAAGGTCAAGTTGGCGACCTAGCCAGACAACGTCGGCTGCATCAGCTCTGACCGGTCCAGCAAATGACCGAAAAATGGGGCTGCGTAAGCGCTTACGTTAAAAGCCAACATTTTAGGTGACAGACAGAAAAACTCCTGCCACCCTACACAAAAAAACACGTACTAAACCAAACGCGTGGCCCACTTAATCTAGCCCTGTTCCCCGTAGCAAAATCCGACTTGCTTTGGTTTCGTCACGGGTTATGACAATTTATATTTAATTGGTATTTTAAATTTTTGGTCAAAATCCGTTGTTGGTCCCTGTGCTTTTAGATAATTAGAGATTTAGTACATTACTTTTTCAATTTAAAATTTTTAGTCCAATTTAAAATTTTAATTTGAGATTTAAATGGGGTTTGGGGTGTGGATGGGTTATGGGATATTGGGTTTGGGTTTAATATATATAATTTAATAAGAATGTTAAGTTAGTTAATTTGGTTTTAACAGTTTTAAAATTTAAAATTGAAATCGACTCGAGATCATTGATTTAATCAGGTCCGTTCTTGAAATTTTTGGGGCCCTAAGCAAAATAATAAATTGAAGTTTTGGATCCCTTAAATGTTCAAAGAAATTATTTTAGACCCTTAAAAGTTGGTAAAAAAAATTTTGGACCCCTTAAAAGTTGGGAAATTTTTTTGGCCCCTTAAAACTGAAAAAAAAATTGGATCACTGGGAAAAAAATTTTAAACCCCTTTCAATCTTGGACCCTGGGCGATCGCACTCTCAGACAACCGTCAAGGTCGGGCTTGGATTTAAACGAAATTAAAAATCGCCCAAACCGAATAAAAAAATTTGAACCGGGTCAACTCGGTTGGTTTGGGCGGTTTACCTTGAATTTTGCAAAACCCTATTTTATTGAGTAGCATCCTTAATGTTCGAGTGGTTGACCTTGGCTCATATCTTGGTCTACCTTTGGTAATTAGAAAGAATAAAAAACTAAAACTTTCAAGAAGATTCTAGATCGTCTTAATAGCCATATCCAGAATTGGTCGAAGTGTTTGCTTTCTTATTGAGTGAAGGAAATATTCATTAAATCTATACTTCAAGCCATTCCTTCTTGCACTTTGAATACCTTCTTATTACCTAAATGTGCCATTGATGTTATTATGCGGGTGATTTGCAGGTATTGGTGGGATAGTGGATGGGCAATGCTTGCTTAGAATACTATGAGACAACCAAAAGAATGCCAGTTTCAGAGATGTTGGATTGTTTAATATCGCTTCTTGGCAGGCAAATTTGGCACCTCATGCATTATAAAGATACCTTGTGCTTTAAGGTGTAGTTGACTAAATACTTCCCATCGGGTGACATCTTTCTTAGTAAAAACTATTTATAAACTGTTATTTGTTTGGAACGGATTTATGTTTATGCTTGAGTCTTTACATGTATTTTTTTTTTCTTTTGCATATTGGTTGTTGAAGCCCAATTTTGATCGGTCCCAACATTTTAAATAAAAAGAACTTTCCGCCTAATGACTTCCTTCCCCATGATGCCATAGTTTCTCTTTTGTTAAGGGATGACTGATCCACTTGGAATGAGCACCTTGTTCTATCTTTGTAAAGAGTGCTCATACGGATTGCATTTTAAATGTTTCTACTTGTGGGGTTAATTGTGATGATATTTTGGTTTGGGGTCATGCCGCAAATGGTTTGTACTCCACAAGAATGAATTACAATTGGCTCCTTTTGAATTTTTTAGATTTTGGACCTTGTAGAGTGTTTTGGGGAAAAAAATGAAAATTGAGGACTCCAACCTAAAATTAAATTATTTGGTTGGACGGTAGGTCATGATACTCTTCCTAGTACAGCAAAGTTCACCCCTATTTCATCGACTAATGACCATCGGTGCAAGAAAGAGAGAATCTTATGCATATTATTCGTGACTCTTTTTAAAGAGGTTCTAATTTTAAATGGTATTGATGATGACTTGTTACGTGTTTCCTTCTATAGGTCAATTGTTTGGTTAGTATATGCAATGACGAAGCTAGACAATGAGGTTTTCACTAGCCTTTTTGTGGTCTTGTGGTAGCTTTGGAAGGCGGGGATTTTGGAGATCTTTTTAGAAAGATTTTTGACTCTCCAATATGTGTCAATTGGTGCTAAGACTCTCCACCGTGACTTTAGGATTCATAACCTCCTTTATACACCCTTTCTTCCCAAGAGGTTGAGTGTCGATATATGAAAGCCTCCGTGTGATGAGCATGGAGGCCTCGTCAGTGAGGTTGTTCAAGAGTTGGAAAGGATGGTACGAGCAAGCTATGTGCACAAACTTATGGGTGCTTTTAATGCTCTACTTCTGTCGAGGCCTTAGTCATGGTTGACACCCTTAAGATGGCTTCTGAGTTGGGCTTTGGTCATCTCACTATTGAGTCGTATTGTTTAGTTGTTATAAATAAACTCAGTACTGGTAATATGGTCTTTAACGTTTATGGTCGTACTGTCGAAGAAGCTTTTTTTGTGCGCTTGTTTAGCTTTATTTCTTTTTGTTATCCCTATTGCTTGGCCGACTGGTGTTTGGACGAGAACATTTATACTAGGTTTGACTTGGATTATTCAGATATCATCCACTAGTTAGTGTTGGATGATGTTGTTGGTTGATTAATAATACTTTGCCCTTTTGGGGCGTTTGCTTAAAAAAAAAAATGTTCTCTCAAGTGGGCTGAGAGCCGACCACCCACTCTGTGCTAGTGATCTAGTCAAAGATTACCCAAGATTAGTTTTAGAAACACCACCAACGAGATTGGTTGAGGGAAAACCAATTGGTGGCATTAGGGAAGGCGTGATAGTGTGGCTTAGATCTAAAGGCACACCCATATTATTGATTCTAAATTAGTACAAATTCAATATAGATTATTAAAATACGTTGATGTGACAATGATGACCATGATCCCATTTAAAAATTATATATATATATAAATCGATGCGTGTATGTCAAAAGAACTGTAAACCAGTTGGCAATGACGTAATGCATTTTTTGTTTTTCAAAATCAAGGTTGAAAGTAGAGTCAAAGCTGGCGTATAATGGCAATATGATAATTGGAGCAGTAGGAGTTAATGGTTGCCAAGTGTCGATGGATGAGGGGTTATATGGACAGTTTGCTAATGGAAGCAAAGGGTGTATTGTTTGGTCTTGGATGGGCGGTACAATTGCAGTGGGACGCCGTTGAGTGGGGGACCTTGATTACCATACAAAGTACACGTTTTTCACTTCTCACCTTAAAGAAGCGTCTTTTTAGGGGCATTTAAAAAAAAAAACTATATAAACATTAAAGTAGTTAATTTAATGTATAAAAATTTGTTGATACGTGAGATTAATAAGAAGGAAACACGAAAGAAAAAGTAATGAAACACATGAAAGTCATTTCATTTTACCTAAACGAAGAGCCAGAGAATAGGGAGAATGAAATTGGTTGGATGCCTAGAGGAATAAATGGTAGCTACATTCTGAGAGCAAATGGTTAGCTTCCTTCAACAACCACTTCCCCCTAGATTAGGTGATTGAGCTAAGAAGTGAAGCTTCTGATGATTTTGATTCTATAACTGAGTAGGTATATTTTTTAAATAACACTACGTGCTATCACGTGTTCTCGTTAGTGGAATATAATATACTTAAATTATAATTTCAACTATAATACATATTTTAACCGAAGTTTTTTATTGCATAGCTTGAGTTGACCATTGACAAATGTAATATTTGACTATACACATTGATGAAGGGAAACCCCAAAAAAAATGGATACGACATACTCCATGTCTTAAGGTCTATGCACAAGTTGATTCCCTCTCAAACTTGATTTTACTTGTACCAGGAAAAATAAAAACTAGAACTTATATATCTACGACTTTAATAAAATTTTGTAAGTAGCTGTCGTCAAGATTATTATAATGGGTTGATATCCTGTGAATTTCTTTTTTGGATCAATATAATTAATTAGAGACCTGAAGTTAAAATGGATTAAGAATATGAAAAAAAAAAAAAAATTAAAACCTATTTATGAATAATGATTAAAAGTTTATACGATTGCGTGAATAATAATAGTAAAGATATTTAGACGCATTGTGACTCGAGCCACCAACTAAAGTTTAAGAATAAAATGTTAACAAATAATGCTTAAAAAGTGTTTTAATGACATTGAATTTCATGTGATAGTCAGACGGTTAAAAATGTTTATCGTCTTAGATGTAGTTTGAATTCAAATCGTATTAGTCACGTTTATTATTCGAATTTTATCTTATTATTGTAATTCAAAAAAAAAAAATGAAATGAATTTACTACCATTCCTTCATAAAGCAGGGTATTTGGTGGGCAATTCCAATTTATACTATCACATGGTTTGGCAGCCAGATTCTTAAATCGATGGTGGCCAATTAAAGGAAATATCACCAAAAAGGTGTCATGAAAATGGCAAAGTTTAGAGAAATCATTTTATACATATTTCCTATTATATCATTCATAAATAGAGACGGAATTAAAAAATTAAAAATTATTTTAAGGGGTTAAAGTATAATTTTATTATTGTATTAATATATCAAAGTGATTAGATTCAAATTTTATTATATTAAGAAATCAAAGCATAATTTAATCATTATATTAACTTAAATTTAAAATTAAAATTTTCCAATTTGGGGGCAAACAACCTTTCCTGCTCCCTTGGTGCTGTCTCTGTTCATAAATCTTACTAATTAAATCATAAATAATTTCTCAACATTTTTTACCTTTGATGAACATTTTTTTTTCCTTTAAGGTTCTTATCATAATTCCAAAGTAATGTGCAATTTGGCCAAAGCAAGTGTTTACCATAAAATCTTTTGTAAACTAGAATATATAAATTGGAAATTCTTTGTATTTGTTTAATTTAAATACCCAACAATCTAAAAAGAAAAAGCTAAAATACAACAATTTGGAATACCCAACAATCTTTTACAATATAATGCACTAAAAGTTTTTGCAAAAAGAGATTCCCTGCTTTTATTCAACCCAAAAGAAAATTGTAAATCAATAATAGCATATGTTGATATACGGTATCGACAGATGTGAAGATAAAGAGAAATGAGTTCTGATCGAGAAATAGAGAGAAAAAAATATAATAAATGAGATGATTGGAGCATCAATCCCGTCCCTTATAGAGGGTTTTTAAAATTTTATTATATAAAAATATTAATTAATCGAATCGAATTCTAAATAAAATTATGAGTAAAATCTCGAATCAATTTATTTTTATTATCATTATGTAACAACATACAATTTTCCAACCTTTTGATGAGTCAATTCTGGAACTCGATTTCGAATCCATCCTCCCCTTTTACAGGCTCCTTACTCCATCGTCTGCATCGATAAGAGCATACTCTCTTTCGAAGAGAGCTGCAAGGGGCAAGTTTACCCTTGATCTTCAAGTGAGTCCACTCAGCCTTATGACAGAGTTCCATGTCCTAGATATCAAGGCAACCTTCAGTGGAAGGACAGACCCACCATACAGTGTAGTTCGCAGCTAAAGGCACAAAAGGAAAGAGAAAAAGAGTTAAGCCGCTTGACCTCAAATTGGCGAGGAATTCTAGGAATCATAGGCTCGGAAGGCCAATGAACATCGGCTTCAGCTGTTCAGTTTCAGCCAAGAAAGCGGATAACATTCGATTCGGGCAATGGCAATGTCTTTAGCTTCAGAAAGCTATAGAAGAGGAGAAAGTCCCAGGAAATAGGAAAGTCAGGCTATCAGCAAGCATGAAACTCCTTCAATCGCCGATATCACAAGCTAAGAGGCCGATTGACCGGCAGCTTCATATCCGATTACGGAAAGAAGGAAGCCTACTCTGTACTCTCACTGGCGGGGAAAGCATTGATTTTTTTCCAGGCGCTATCCTCAAGCCCTCTCACGCCCCCTTTACCAGGGAATATCGTGGGAACCGACTTGGAAGGCTCTGCCAACGGATCGTAAGCGGAGAGCCCATTCCCTCGTGCTCTGGAACTCCTTAACTTCGGTTGAACAAAAAAGGTTCAATCTTTTGAAACCGTAGCGTAGGCGAAACCTGGCAGCCCGCCCAGACCCAGAGTTTGACCTTCTCCTGCCCTGGTAGGAAACCCCACTTTCCTTCCCCCAGCAGGCAACAACACTGGGAGAAAGACGATTTCCATCATGGAAATTGATTTGGCAGTTGGCTGTCCATAATATTTGCCTTTTGGCTCTCCCAGAAGCCATATAAATTAGGCATAATCACTTATTTGGTACTTCAATTTTACAAAAAAATCATTTTAGTCATTTATTTAATTGTTCATTTCTTTTTAACCCTTGAACTTGCATTATTTATCAAATCACCCTAAAATAGATAAAAAGTTAAAATATATTAACATTGTTGATGTGGCACTCACATGTATGCCACATCAACAAAAAGTTAACAGATATAAATTTTTTCATCCATTTTAGTGTGATTTAAGAAACAACAAAAGTTTAAAGACTAAAAGAAGCGAAGAAATAAAATGAATGGCTTAAATAACCTTTTTTTTATAAGATTATAAGGCCAAATAAGTTATTATACCTATATTATTATACTGCTACAAAACACTTGTCAAACCCTAACTCAATTTTGTGAAATTTAAAAACTCCGCTGACAATATATTGAATATTTTCCCTTAATTTAATTAAAAAATAAAGAAATGAGTTTACTATATATGCAAGAATTTTTATATTTTTGATCAAATATAGAAGAGGAATTAAAGCAGCAAATGAGATTGGTTGGACGTGGAAGACAAGTAATCCAGTGAATTTAGCTTTATCGTTTATATGTTAATTGATGTTAGCTACTATTTATATAAAGAGATGTATCCAAACTTAACTAGTGATTCCAGTGAAAAATAAAATATTATTTATTTTAAAAGTATAAGAGATGATTACAAATAAAGTGAAAGATGTCTATTTATAGTTAAACTTCTCCATATCAAACGGTACAATTTAATTTACATCAACGGTCGAGATTAAATCAATCAATAAATTGATATTTTTAAGAGATTTTCATGATCCCTACTATTACAAAATCAAATATTTTAAGATTGCTTTCCCTATTTACCAATGTAGCTCTAATTTCTCTTAAGTGATTCACTGGGTTACCAATTCTTCAAGTAGATGAGTTTTTTTATATATTTCATGAATCGAGACAATTCAAGTGGGTCAAATAAACTCCATTTAATTAGTTGACCTCTATGAGACGTTTTATGCACATTTATAACAAGTTTTGATTTGTGGCCTGTGACACATACATATTTGATAGAATTTTGAATAAATATAAATAGTAAACTAACGGTAAAAGTATTATGGAGACCCTTGTACTAGAAGTTAGATTGTATTTTGTCTTTTTTATTCAAAAAAGGAGTAAATTAATTATTGTATGTGAGATCAAAGAGTAAACTCGACCTTTTTGTTAAAAAAATTATTCTCTTCTACTATTAAAAATTAGTGTAACTAATAGAATAATTAGAAAGTTATATGTGTCACGTGTAACTCATGCTAATATAAAAAAATAATTTTTAATAGTAAAAATAAATAAAATTTTTAAAAAAATGATCAATTTGTTTTTTATATAATATAATGTATACAAATTAATTTATTAATTTTTGTTTATAGTTAATTTATCAAGTTTTTAATAGAAAAAACAAAATAGTAAATAATTTTATTGTACTTTTGTAATAAAACGTGCTGGAGTTTAAACTTTAAAAAATAATAAGCGATGTCTTGGCTAAAATGCTGCGACTTTGTCCTTTTTTTTTTTTTTAATTTTTTTATATCTTGTTAAATGTGAAGCGTGACAACTAGCATAAGAAAAGGCAAAGGTTTCATGGGAGAAATAAGATTTTCTTATCCTTGTTTGCACTCCAACCGCCACATATAACCAACCAAAATATTTAATTCAGCTGGGTTTTGCCGCATAAATTAGAGGTATATGCTGTTTTTTTAAATATTTAAGTATGTGGTTTTTTTAATATTTATTGGGGTTCGTTATTTTTAGAAAGAAAATATAAATGCGTACGTTTTCAATTACGTCAATTGAAAATACATTTTATATGATGCATTTTCAATTACGTCAGTTAAAAATTGATAATTCAGTTTTTTGATTAAATGATTAAAACTTAGTGTTTTTGTTGTTGAGTTTTTTATTGCTCTCTTATTCACATTAGTATTTTTTATATAATATTATTTTAAAATTTTTTTATTTTTAATTAATGTTTTTAACACATTAGCATTTTTGGTTATATGATTAGATAATTATAATTTTATCCTTGAATTTTAAGTTCGTATTCTTTTATAAGCATTTTAATATGTATTTTTTATTTCATGTTTTTTTAAATTTTTTTATTTTTAATTAATGTTTATAATTATAAATATATTGTTTTCCAATTTTTTATTTTTAATTCTAATTATTTTATTTATAAGATTAAATAATTATTACAAATATTATTATTTTTAGTAAATATAATTTTTATATTTGTAATATTTATTTTTCAATTCACGAATATAATAAATTGACATATTATATATTTTTATATATATATTTAAAATATTTCACTTATAAATATTATAATGTTACGTATTACATCATTTTATTTTTTTCTTCAAAAACAACAAATGCTCATAAATATAAAAAAAACCTCCACATTTACTTAAATATTTAAAAAAACACCATATTTCTTTAATTTAATGGAAAAGACTAAAACGGGGCACACCTCTCAAAGCGTGGCACAGGCAATCTGACCCGTCAGCTCTAACCACGTGGCTAATTCACCTCCCCTGCTCCCAACCTACACCGGATCCTTCCTCTCTTCTTCTCCTTGTCTTCTTAACCCTTTATAATCCCTTTCAAATCTCACCAATTTCCTCCAGCAATATTTTCACCATTTATTTCGTTGTCGAGAAAAGAAAAAAAGAATATGGAAACTGTAACTTTGACAGGATTACTTCACAAGGCTGCGGCCGAGTTCCCTACCCGGCGAGCTTTATCAGTTTCCGGCAAATTCGATTTGACACATGCTCAATTACAACACCTCATCGATCATGCTGCTTCTCTCCTCATCGCTTCCGGCATCCACCCCGGCGATGTCGTCGCTCTTACTTTCCCAAACACCGTGGAGGTATGTTTATTATTATTATTTTTTACGTTTCAATCAATGAAACCTTCTTGAATGAATCATTAGGATCAGATTCTGTTTGGTCGAGGAGAAAATACGGAGGAAGAAAATAAATTTTTTTCTTTTAATTATTTTACGTGTTAAACTGTTTGTCTTATTTCCCTTCAAATAAAAACCCTTCTTTTGTAAAAAAGAAAAACAAAGCAAAACGCAAATACAATGTCCTTGTCCATTAGGTTATAAAAAGATGAAATTTAAGTTGAATGAGTTTTTGAGTATTTTTACCGATGCAGAAAAATATTAATTCGAAGGCATATTATTTTAACACTCGTTGAAGAATATTATTTTCATATTTATGGATTTGAGGAAGATTATATTTAATTTTAAACATTCTTTTAATAAGAATAAATATCATCAAAAATTATAATTAAATTATTAAAAAATCAAATTTCCTTTTTTGGTTTCCATCATTTTCTGAGCTGCCAAACAGAGCCTACGAGTTGCCTTGTTTATTGTTTAATTTTACTATTATTAGTTACTGAATTTTTTTTTTTCATATATAGCTTGTTATTATGTTCTTGGCTGTAATTCGCTGCCGTGCGACCGCCGCGCCGTTAAACTCGGCTTATACTGCCGAGGAGTTTGAGTTTTACCTTTCTGATTCAGAATCCAAGCTGTTATTAATCCCAGCCGAAGGCATCAAGCCGGCTGAAGCCGCCGCTTCCAAGTTGAACATCCCTCTCGTATCCGCCGCTCTCCAGGATGAAAATTCCAAAATTGCTCTCTCCTCCAACCCCGAGTCAAATATTGACTCAGTCAACCAACTCGTTAACGACCCCGCTGACGTCTCTCTTTTCCTTCACACTTCCGGTACCACCAGTCGTCCCAAGGGTGTTCCTTTGACTCAGCTCAATTTGGGGACTTCAGTTTTGAACATTAAATCGGTTTACGAACTCACTGAGTCAGACTCGACGGTCATTGTACTCCCGTTATTTCATGTGCATGGCTTGTTAGCTGGCTTATTGAGTTCACTCGTTTCCGGAGCTGCCGTCACTCTCCCGGCCGCCGGCAGATTTTCTGCGTCGACATTTTGGACGGACATGAGAAAATACAATGCCACATGGTACACTGCTGTCCCCACGATACACCAGATCATATTGGAACGCCATGAGAGCAAGCCCGAACAAGAGTACCCCAAGCTAAGGTTCATTAGAAGCTGCAGTGCATCATTGGCACCGAGTATACTAGAACGGCTAGAGGCGGCATTTGGCGCACCAGTGCTCGAGGCTTACGCCATGACAGAGGCGTCTCACCTCATGGCATCGAACCCGTTACCAAACAATGGCCCGCATAAGGCTGCGTCGGTTGGGAAACCGGTTGGTCAAGAAATGGCGATTTTGAATGAAGAAGGGGAGATTCAGCCGCCTAATGCTAAAGGGGAGGTTTGTATTAGGGGATTGAATGTAACAAAGGGATATAAGAACAACCCAGAGGCTAATAAATCCGCTTTTCAATTTGGCTGGTTCCACACTGGGGATGTCGGGTTTTTTGACTCCGATGGATACTTGCTTCTTGTTGGTCGGATCAAGGAGCTCATCAATCGTGGAGGTATCATTTCCTTAGTCATCGATTGAGTTGAAAATGATCACTTGTGTTTTATGCTGGACTGTTGATGTGATATTTGGTTGGTTCACTTGTGTTTGGCAGGTGAGAAAATATCACCAATTGAGGTAGACGCGGTGTTGTTGGGTCACCCTGATGTAGCCCAGGCAGTTGCCTTCGGTGTTCCCGATGAGAAATATGGCGAGGAGGTAAGAAAATCCAATTCATTTTTTTGTTTTGAATGGCTGTTTGGTAGTATAATTTGTCTAAAAGTGGGTGTCGAAAAATTGCAGATAAATTGTGCGGTGATTCCAAGGGAAGGAGTAAGCTTGGATGAAGCCGAAATCACGAAATATTGCAAAAAGAATCTTGCGAGTTTCAAAGTACCCAAGAAAGTTTTCATCACGGATTCCGTGCCGAAAACAGCTACTGGAAAAATCCAGAGGAGGATAGTAGCAGAACATTTCTTGGCTCAAATGTCTGCCGCTAAAGTACCCAAATTTGGAGCTTAAATTCAGCATTTCTTCTCTATTGCTTAGTTGCTTAGGTACAATTTAAGCGACTCTTTTTTATTGCGTGTGTAAAAGGGGATTACTAAAGCAGCATGTTACATGTAATTCTGATTAAAAATTATAGGAAAGTTTTTTAAGTGGGCATGTTCTTTTGATGGTAAAAGTATCATGAAATTTTTTTGAAGTGATTTTTGTACATCAATATAAGGTATACATGGCACATTATTTGTTATTGTTAACAGTACAAATTGATGAAATTTTTAATAGAAATAATCAATTTATTTTTTAATCTAACATATAAAGATTAATTTATCTATTATTTGAGTAGAGGAGATCAGATTCTTAATACAAAGACTTCTGTGATATTTTTATTTTCTTCTGTCCACCTGCAAGATTTGTACTTTTATATATGTGATCATAATGCCAGTTGTCCAAGCTCGGATCTTCTAGTGGCCAAACAATCGTAATTGAAGGGTGGAAACTGATTCCCTAGCCAGAAGTTGGGAACAAGTTATTTCTGGTTGGGAATG
The DNA here is from genome assembly GCA_039519145.1 of Kokia cookei. Classification (NCBI taxonomy): domain Eukaryota; kingdom Viridiplantae; phylum Streptophyta; class Magnoliopsida; order Malvales; family Malvaceae; genus Kokia; species Kokia cookei. Next base: position 36,477,904 of record CM076905.1, read on the forward strand.
GCAGGGGAAGTTTGGTGGATGGGAAAATGTGGGGGCTATATAGGTGATTTTCCTGAGGGTGAAATTTTAATTTTGAGATATTGTTGTTTTCGAAATGGACATTGGTGGTCCATCCACAAATGGGCGACTAGATATGGCAGGAGGGGATTGAATAATTTGTTTGCGGCCAACATACTTCGGTCCATTTTAACTCTCCTGTTACATGTAAAGGATACCATAATACATATTTAAATAATCAACATAACAATAAAAAATTTATAATTAATGATAGCAATATTATTTAATAATACAAAATTATTCATAACTTTTTTAATCATCTCAGATTAAAATAATTTTATTTTTATTTCGAAAGGTAAAAGAATATGTATACTTCATATATTAAAAGAAACTAGATATTCAAATAATAAACTGATTATATATAATAATGATAAAAGCAAATATAATTACGTGTGATATTGCTTCTTGGCAATATGCTAAACATAACTTAGGTTAGTAAATGTGGGTTAAAATGGAAATTAGTATAAGAACAATTTACTTAAGGTGTACTTGAAATTACTTATAAGATGAAATCAACAAGCAATACAACAACATATACTCTGTAAGCTGTGAGGATAAAACTAAAGTCCACACAATGATCCAAAGACCAATAACAGTCGGCGAGAAATTGCATCAACACACTCCACAACCCCAATCCAAAACACAACAACAAACATCCAAATTATTCCATTTGATTTTAAGCCTCTGCCTCGTATTCCTCCTCTTCCTCGTACTCTTCATCGTCTGCGGTTGCATCCTGGTATTGTTGGTACTCAGAAACCAAGTCATTCATGTTACTCTCCGCTTCTGTGAACTCCATCTCATCCATCCCTTCTCCTGTATACCAATGCAAGAAAGCTTTCCTACGGAACATGGCAGTGAATTGTTCACTCACCCTCCTGAACATCTCTTGGATTGAAGTAGAGTTCCCGATAAATGTGGATGCCATCTTTAAGCCGATTGGAGGGATGTCACAAACAGTGGACTTCACATTGTTCGGGATCCATTCAACAAAGTAAGATGAGTTCTTGTTTTGCACATTGATTATCTGCTCATCAACCTCTTTCGTGCTCATCTTCCCACGGAAGACTGCTGATGCTGTGAGGTATCGACCATGTCGAGGATCAGCTGCACACATCATGTTCTTGGCATCCCACATTTGCTGTGTAAGTTCAGGGACAGTGAGGGCTCTGTACTGTTGGGAACCACGTGAGGTGAGAGGCGCAAATCCCACCATGAAGAAATGCAGTCGAGGGAATGGAATAAGGTTTACAGCAAGTTTGCGGAGATCCGAGTTAAGCTGACCAGGGAAGCGAAGGCAGCATGTTACGCCACTCATGGTGGCAGAAATTAGATGGTTAAGATCTCCAACTGAACATCAAACATTACAAGTTAGATCCCATACATTGTATATACAACCCCGACTGTATTCCTTGCACAGTGGCAAAGAAGAGAATCTAAGATCATATAGCTCCTTCAACTATTTTAGTTCCACCTCACCCTCAATACAAAGAAAGATGGGCTATTTTACTTCACTGTTTTAACTCTCACAAATTGGAATCTAAATGAGAAGGTTACCTTAAATTGAAAATGCTAATTCAATCACAAAATGGACAAAACAAGTTCCATGTGTTCTTAGTTTCGGATTCATCATAACAAAATAGAAAATTTCAACTAAATCAAATACCAAACGCACTCACAAACAACTACCCAAATTTCGTGTAACAAATACATTGAAAAAAAATCAATCTAATTAATATCTAGATGGTTGCCCAAACAATACTATATTAAACACCTTAAACCAAAATAAATTATAAAAACCAAATTTACAGTTTCTACTTCATTTCTCATAAACCAAACAAACACAAAAAGTAGTTCGACAGTAACAAATCAGAAGCTTCATTTGCAAGAAAAAAAAAAAAAAATACTTACAACTTGGCGTAGTGAGCTTGAGGGTACGGAAACAGATATCGTACAGAGCTTCATTATCAAGAACCATACACTCATCAGCATTTTCCACAAGCTGATGAACTGAGAGTGTCGCGTTGTAAGGCTCAACAACAGTATCAGAAACCTTGGGAGATGGGAACACCGAAAACGTGAGCATCATTCGGTCCGGATACTCCTCTCGTATCTTCGATATCAACAACGTTCCCATTCCGGAACCCGTTCCTCCTCCCAAAGAATGGCATACCTGAAACCCTGTAACCAAACAGCCCCAATTTATGATTAGCAGTAGACCATAGTTAACACCTAATAACCAAAGGAACCTTTAAAATTTCAAAAATAAAATTGCAAATGATAACCTTGCAAGCAATCGCAATTCTCGGCTTCCTTTCTAACTACGTCGAGAACGGAATCGATAAGCTCCGCTCCTTCAGTGTAATGTCCCTTAGCCCAATTGTTTCCGGCACCGGACTGTCCGAAAACGAAGTTATCGGGTCGGAAAATTTGTCCGTAAGGACCGGATCTTACGCTATCCATGGTACCGGGCTCCAGATCCATTAAAACTGCGCGGGGAACAAAACGGCCACAACTGGCTTCATTGTAGTAAACATTGATTCGCTCAAGCTGGAGCTCCGAGTCACCACCATATCGACCCGTTGAATCGATGCCATGTTCGGCACATACGACTTCCCAGAACTTGGCTCCTATCTGATTGCCGCATTGGCCACCTTGGATGTGAAGGATTTCTCTCATTTTCTCGGGAAAGTGACGGAAAATTGGAGAGGGAAAATAAAAAAAGGAAATAGAAGTGCGGAAATTGTTTTTACGAGGAAATGGTGATGAGAGAGGTTTTGGTTTATATAGAGGAGTTAAAAGGTTTCGTTAATTGACGGCAGGTTGAGCTGGGTTTTAGGTCGGTTAGTAACGGACGTTTCGTTTCCGTGGGAAATTGAAATTTTGAAATTGGGTTTTGCTTGCCTGTAACTGTAACAATATAGTTACTGGAGTTGATTACGTGGCAATGTGTGGTTGGAGCGTCAGATGATGAGCTGGACGGTGGCCTTTCCAGATGGACAATAGTGAATAAGTTAGGAAATTATACCTTTTCAAAATTGGGTTAATGATTAATGTTAAGAGTGAAATAAGCAGTAGTGAACAAAAAATAATAATAAGCATTAATGGCGGTGAGATTTTTTTTTAGGTGAATATTAATGGAGGTCATCATTTTAATTACGGTAATGAAATTAAATTTAACGATGATATATGTATTTGTATTTAAATGTAATTGTTGTGTTGAAGATTAAAATAAAAAAAATGATTATTGAGTTTATATATTAATATATTAAATAAATTATCAAAAAATATGTTTAATTTAAAAAATTATAATTATGACTCTATCCGTCTTAACTTATAATTAAATTTATTTTTATATTAAAAATTAAATTTTAAAAAAACATTTGTATTACATTTGTTGAGTGGTTGATTGAATTTGTGTCATAAATTAATTCGACATCAAATCAATTACGAAATTATTAAAATTTTCGTACTTTAAAAGATAATTAATATCATTATAAAGAAATTTTATCTTTTCATACTTTTATGTTTTCTTAAAATAAAATAAAAAAACTGAAAAATATTATTTCGGAGTTGAATATAAGACCAATAAAATCATATGCAAAACCCTTGCTACTCCACTAATAATAATTTGTTGACATATTTTTTTAATATAAAACATTTCCTGTTCACGAATTAATTGATATCAACTTAATTAAGGAAATAACTTAAAATCCTTTTTTAATAAAAAAAATAGTACTAATATAATGATATTTTTGGCTCTTATTTTTTCATATGAAATGTTTAAATAAAATAATTAAAAAGGCAATGTCTAAGAATCTAAGCCTAAAAAATAATTAAGATATGCAAGTATTTAAAAAAACTAAAATACTTATACAATCCTATTAATTTTTTTTTCTAATTGAATTGATTTTACATGACACATATTCAGGGAAAACAAGTATTGTAATTAGTATAGATTAATTTATTGTTTTTAGTTTAAATTTTTTTATATTTTCTCCAACTAAATTCATGAGTTTCACACCACACTAATCCAATAAAAAAAATTATAATTAATATAGAAAAAACACTTTTAGAATTGAAATTCTTTTTTAAAAGAGATGGAAATCCCAAGTACATAAAATGTAATAAAATATTGTTTTAATGAACCTTTGTTTTTTGGTGCCAGTTGAGCTTTGGGTCTGATTCTTGCTTGAGTGCGAATAAAATGCCATGAATGGGAGAGCAGAGCACATGGTGTTGGCTGTGAGGGGTATATTGTATCGTATAAATGAAGCAAGTTTTCTATCACCATACACTTGCTATTATCAAAACATTTGATGCCAAACTCAGGCCAGGACTGTGGAGAACCCTTCACTTTTCTATTTCCATTCTATTTTTGTCTGGAAACTTGCATTTTACTCTCTCATCCTCTTCACGTGGCGGAGGATTGAAAGGTACTGTAGTGTGTAAATGTTTTTTTTTTTTTATATTTATTTATTTTATTATTCATATTCATGGTTTGTGGGTATTTCTCTCAGTCCTTTAAGTTTGAATTTGCGTCCTCTCTTGAAAGTATTGCACTCAACGTTTGTATTACATTTTTTATTCAGGAGTAAATTACACCCAAGGTCATGAAATTATTAATAAGTTTACAGTTTGGTCATCCATCTTCAAAAAGTTACAAATTGATCACTGAACTATTTAAAAGTTCTCATTCAAGTCACTAGACAGTTAAATTTTTTTAAAGTCAGACTAGTCAGCTCTGAGCGATGATTCGACGATTGGTACGATGAATCAGTACATATCGATGAATAAAAAGAATTCCTTAGATTCAAGTTTATTGAATGGTCAATGTCAAAAATTAAAAAGAAATATTATAATTTTGGTTTGTAGATCGGAGGTAACAATTAAAAGTATTGACAAATTTTTAAAAAGGGATTGAAAGGATTCTTATACTTTCATCATGTGAGGACTGAAATATGTGGAGATTCTAGTTCCAACCTGAGAAGCTTTACATGCCTTGGAAACAAAGCAACCGATGTGCCCACCAATTTATCTTCTACGATCATTTTCCATGTTTCAATGATTTCGCTAATCTAGTCTCCATTTTTCTTCGACGGTTGGTTGAATTGAAGAATATATAATTATTTATGGTAATATGATTGTTGTCATGTAGGATTATTTAGTATATTATTGGATTTATTACGTCATTTCATTTGGTTCAGTTAATTAAAATATAACATTTTATCAATTTGTTTTTTTATATAATTTTTTTTTTTTTTTTTTAAAAATATGATCATTAGCATGCAAATTAGGTTTATACATAATTATTGTTCTTTTTTTTTTTTTTTTTTAAAGTAAATTTCACCTAGGAATATTTGATTAAAACATCAAATTAGAGTTCCATTTATAAATAAATGTCTTATTTAATTTAATTAAATTAGTTCTTTAATTTCGTATAATTTAGACATGGTTAAACTATCATTATTTTAATGTATAAGATGTTGACCCTTTCCACTAATGAATTCACTGAAGTTTAATATTATTTGAAAAAGGAAAAAAGTTATTTAAGCATTAATCTTGATTAGGACAACAAATCTCAACATGTACATTATTTTTCTGTAGCTCGATGCTCCAATTACATTTATATAAAAGTGGCTATTTATCTGAATCCAATTTTTTTTTATTTGGACTAAAATATATTATAAATGTTTGCATTTTCATAAATTTAGAATTTAATATTTTTTATTTTTAAAAATTTAATTTTTTACTTTCTAAATTTTAAATTTCAAGTCAATTTATTAATATTGTTAAATTTGTTAACGTGATATTTTAAAATAAAAATCTTCACTTGGTAGTAATGTAGTTTAAAAAAAGATGACATCATAATGAACTTAAATTTAATAAAATAATTTTAATAGTGTAAACGGTTGGATATAAATTTTGAAATTTGAAAAATAGAGAAATTGAATTATTGAAAATTAAAGTATAGGGACTAAATTTTAAATTTATGAAGAGCACAAAGACTTATGACATTTTATTTGTTAGAGTCCTGTGACCTAAATTTCCGCTAAATAAAATAAGATATTGCTTATAAGTCAAGTGAAACAAAATATATTTTCTTTCTAGAAGATTTAATATTTATTAGTATAATATATTTTGCATTTATTGACATAATTTATTTGACCTATGAACTTAACCTATAAATAAGCTCTTTTACAACCTTAGAAAAAAACACACCTATTAAATATTAGAACTTATAATATTTTTAGAGAATTTTGTATTTACGTTTCGAAGGTTTTTTGTTTTCAGGTTTCGGAGTTTAGTTTTTATCATCATCTTTTATACTATTCGTTCTTTTGCCATTATAGTAAAATTATTTTTGCTCGTGGTTTTTTATCCTCTTCAAAGGAGAGCTTTTTCACGTTAAATTTGTATGTTCAATTTCTCAATTTCTTACACTATTTTTACTTGTTCGTTACTTAACCGAGTTTATCCTCAACATTAACCACAACAAATTAGAGTTAAGCATTCAACTTTTCCAAAATTGAATTATTTATTGAATAAAAACATATGCTTGTAACAACATTTGGTTGGACTAAAACAATTTGGATAAGATTAAAGCATGCTATTAATCCATGTATTTTGTGAAAAATATGAATTTAGTTTATGTATTTTTATTTAATTAAATTTAGTTTTTGTATTATTTAAATTCATCATTTTTAGTTTTTGTGCTTTTTAAATTTTGAAATTTTAGTCTTGACCTAAATAGTAAGAATTAAATTTATTTGGTTAAATTCAATTACTAACCCTGTACTATGCATACATGTACAGATTTAGTCTATTTTCTCCAATCGGATCATTTTAAGTCCTTATACTTTTTGATTTTTGAAATTTTAATCTTGATGCAAATGATAGTCATTAGTCTATTAACTGAATTTTTAGTGAATAATATAAGGAAATAACAAGCTGATGTAACTTTACACATATGATAATATGTTTGGCACATCGGATTTTAGAAATAGCATAACTTTACTTAATGAATTTAACAATTACTATTTGGTGAGGACTGAAATTTTAAAATTTAAAAAGTACATGGACTAAAACTAATCAAATAAAAAGTACAAGGATTGAATCCATAATTTTTGCAAAGTATAGTGACTAACGGTAGAATTTAACCTTTGGATAGACCACAAATTTGACAAAAAAAAAGGATATGGCAATTGATTTGTGGACTAAATCAAAATCCAAAACCATTAAACTTGGCCTCAAAATTGGCTGATTTCTTTGAACCTTTCATAACCCCTAAAAACAAGGATCTCTCCTCTCTTTTTAACTCTCCGCACCCACATTCAGCCTCTTGCTCCCTCTCCCCCTTTCACTTTCTCCCAATAGCCACCCCCCCCCCTCTTGCCCCATTTGACACCAAAATGGTATGTTTACTTTCAGATTTCTTATCAATGGAGATGGATGGTGTTGTTTTATTATAACTCATAGTAATTTAATCCATGGTTTTATGAGCAGGCGAACTCAGCATCTGGGATGGCAGTTAGCGATGAGTGCAAGATGAGATTCTTGGAATTAAAGGCCAAAAGAAGCCACAGGTTCATCGTTTTCAAAATAGAAGAGAACATTCAACAGGTCATGGTTGAAAAACTCGGTGGACCTAAAGAGAAATACGACGACTTCAGTGCTTGTTTGCCTCATAACGAGTGTCGTTACGCTGTCTTTGATTTCGACTTCACTACCGACGAAAATGTCCAGAAAAGCAAAATCTTCTTCATTGCATGGTTCATCCTACTCAACTCTTTTAGCATTGAATTGACACCCATCTCGAGTTTAATCCCTATGGTCATAATTTTTTATGTTTGTTATCGTGTAGGTCTCCTGATACATCAAGAGTAAGGAGCAAAATGTTATATGCGAGCTCTAAAGATAGATTCAGAAAAGAGCTGGACGGTGTTCAAGTTGAATTGCAAGCAACTGATGCAAGTGAAATGAGTATTGATATTGTCAAAGAGCGAGCATTCTAAACTTCGTTTTTATCCATTCATTGTTCTAATATCTCTGCACTTTGCTTTGGGAAGCCTTTTTTTTTCCCTCAATTGCCATAAAATGGTCAATTTAATTAGTAAATTTGGGTGTCAAAAGAGGGGGGCTTGAATTGAAAGTTGTTCTTCAATTCAAGTAAGATTGAGTTCACTTAAAAAAAAAAATTATTATTTGAAGTATATATTAAAATATAAAAATTTTGTCTATGGGACTTTTTACTCTTCAAATTTTATTTTAAGTTCGTGAATTATATGTTCGATTAACAGCAATGTGATTAGTACGACTTAAATTCATATCATATTTGGGACGATCAATACCCTGATCATCATATCAACACACGAGATTCAATCTTAGATAAATAATTTTGAGGCATAATATATCTATAATATCTATATTTTTTGTCATATTTCCTCAAAAAAGAAATTGATATTTTTGTTATATATATATATTTAAAGTAAAGTATGTCTATAATTTTGATTTAGGGGAGAATAAAATTAGATTTGAATTAAAAAAATCATTTTTTTTAATTTTGGGTTAATTTAATTAAGTTATTTGAGTTCTTCAATTTTTTCGAATCAACTCGAATAAATAATCTGGTTTTTCAAGTCCAAGTCGAGTTGAATTTTACAACGTGAATAATTCTAATAACTTAAATAACAAATTGATGTAAAAATCGTTTGGATCATTTAAAAATTTCAAATATGTGCAAATCGATCTCTCTAAAAAAACCAAAAATTCAAAATAATTTTCAAACATTCAAAATATTTATAAATTATTTTTTCCTAATATTATATATATAATTACTAAAAGAATCTTAAAAAGTATATAAAAACCCTAAATTATAATTTTTTTTTTAAAAAAAATCTAAAATGATAAATTGAGGCCATAAACAAGTATTTTATCAAATTAAATTTATCATATTAATTATATTTTTTTCTCTTATTTTATTTTAAAAGAGTTATCAAATATACATTGTATTTTATATTATTTTAACTTGGAATTTAGTCATATTGTCAACAAAATCTCGATATAAAGCACGTCTAATGTTTTTAATTTAATTTGAATAAATTTATTCAACTCAACTCGAATCTCGTTTCACTTTACTCAATTCAAAAAAATTTCAAATCAAGTTATGATGATAAAATAGCATTCATCAACTTAACTAACTCGAACTTTTTTCGCTTAATTCAACTTGATTCGATTAGATGCTCAACCCTATTATGATTCATGCATATATAAGTAACTTCACAGTATATTTTTTTTTCTCTACACACATTTTAACTCAAGATTTTTTTTCTTTTTTGTTCTCTTAAAGAAACAAAGCCAACCATATTAGGTCATAAAGTATCATCCAACACCAACAGTTGGACGAAATCTGAATAGTTCAAACTGAACTCCAAAGCAACATTCCCAACTATCGGTACTGTGCAACATGATTGACTGGCCTATGGGTAAAAGAAAAACTAACAACATCTGAGGAGTCACAAAATCCCTAGAGCCTCTTTAACAATACAATCTTAAAAAGACAAATCAAGAGTTTGACTAATAAATTTATTAATAATAAAAGCATACTCAAACTCGAATATAACTCTGGACAATCCCTTCTTAAGGGCCTTTTGAGCAGCACAAGCCAAAGCGAGCCTCGGCTGAAGGAGCATCAAAAGCCTTAATGAACGAATAAGCAAACCGACCAGCACCATTTCCTCATGATCACCAACAATGACACCGCAGAAAGCAGATCTCGTCTCCTCATTCCATGTCGTGTCAACGTTAATTTTGGCCGCATCTTCACAAGACGGAGTCCATCGGACCGCAGTTGGATGTCGAGATAACAATGGCGCATAAAGAAGGTTATGCATCCAAAAATCATGAATGGATAAAGCGAGCTTCCAAAATCGCATCTTGCAAAGAGGAAACTCACCCCTAAATCAACAACCAAGTTCCTTGCTTCCCACATCTACCAAAGGCACACAAGAAAACTAGGGAAAGCTCCTTTGTCCATCTTTTGCATAGTCGCCTTGAGCCAATCGATTGCACTGCAAAAAGACAAACAAAGCAAATCATTATGAATATTACTCCAGGTTAAAGCCTCCCTAAAAAATGGCCAATCCTTAGGAGCATACATAACATCCTCCTGAAGGGCTTTACATCTAAGACAACTTGGATCCACCCCTTGGGAGAACAAAGCACATCTGTTACCCATAAGAAGGATGCCATGGCCAAGTCTACACCCAAACAGTCAAATATTTGGAAGGATTTTCACCTTCCAAAAGACCCTATGAGGTCCCATTCCCACTGTCTAAAGAAGTAACCAATTATATCCCAAACGTGTAGTATAAACATTGTTGAGGGCATGCTCCCAAACCAGCTAGTCTTCTTCATTTACCTCTCTAATAGGCAGACGAAGAATTCAGGAGGCCGTCTCATCATTACAATATGATCGAATTAAGGTGTCATTCCACCTTCGTCCTTCTATTAGGAATTGGGGCACCCTAGCATCATGGGGAATAATATCACAGTGACCTATATCCAAACCATTAATAAACTTATCCCCCCACCTATCCATCTAAATCCTGGCCTTACTACCATTCCCTATCCTCCAGTAGAAGCCTGAATGAAGCATACTCAAAGCTTCCATAAAACCCTTCCAAATGAAATCAACATTTCGTCTCAAGAAGATATCACCTGAAGGGAAGTATTTAGCCAAAAGAACTTTGAAACAAAGAGTATCCTTATCGTGCAACAGTCTCCATAATTGTCGCCCAAGTAAGGGAATATTAAACAACCGAATATCCCTGAATCCAAGCCCTCCCTTACACCATAGAAAAAAGGAGATACAGTGGCAGAAGCTTGTGGCGTTTATAGGAAAAATGTCGTCGGGTCGAACTTATCGCGGCATTTCTCAATAAAACGCCTATATGAATAAACTAGCGATGATTATCTTCAGAAGTGTTCCTAAAACCTAAATCACCAAATGCGGGCAATTTTCCTTGAGGAATGCTTTCGCACCATTCCTTTTGTGGCGTTTTCTTCTTAAATGCCACTAAGTGTTGCACTTTTAGTGGCAGTCTATACAAAAATGCCACAAAATACTGTTTAAAATAAATTATTTTTTAATTTTATTTCGGAATGGTATATTACTTCGTAATATTGTCTATAATAAGTAATCATTTTTTTTTCTTATAGTATTGTTATGAAAAAATAATTGTATTTCTATATATTACAATATAATTTCATTTGTTATTAAAAAAACAATAATTACTATTTTAATACCAAATAAATAGAAAGAAACTAAATTAAACTTTACTTTGAATAAATTTAGATTCATGATGTCAATAAATACTAATTGAATCTTTTAACTTATGAAAATTTGATCATTTAATTAGGGTTTGAGTTTGAAATTTTACCATCATGATTACAGTTTTTTAACAAAATGCTCGTATGTACCTTGTCTTCTTCAGATCATGAAGCTTTTGACCATCCTGTGGTATGTTGTTTAATCTCTGATCATTTGAAAATTCTTTCACTTATACTTAAAATCAATCGATCTCTTACTAAGGAAGAGATTAAAGTTTTCTGGGGATCAAAGAAGAAAACAAAGGAAGAGCACCTTAAGGCTATATATGGTTCTCCAAATTGTTGCAATCAGCAGGTACAAGTTTTTATTAAAGATTTTTAAAATTATATAATTTTATATGTAGTAGGTTAGCATCCCATATAGGTTAAAAGCTTGAAAGATTAAGGGCCTACCCACATAGGTGCATAACTGAGGCCAAAATCTCAAACCAGTTTAATAAATTTTTAATTGAAACATTTCATCTGGTTGGTGGATAGTCCTTGGATTGGCATCCAATGGTAGATCCTTTATTTTTCATTGTCCCAACACGAGGCTTTTAAACCAAAGATCCAGCTACCGGACCAAAGCAGCCTTGCACCTCTCTTCTTTTCCTTCCATCTCGGAAAGTTTTTTCCTTCCCCTTAGAGGAAAAACTCGAAGTGAAATTGTCTCCCCCTTGAGCAGTCATGTTCGGTCCTTCCCTCCCTCCTTCATGCGTAGAGGCCGGATTGCCCTCCACAAAAGACCCATTACCACCCTTCGTTTCCTTTGGTTACAGATGCCCCTAGAAGATCTCGCGAATACAGGCACACGCATCCAATCCCCATACCGGAAAACTTCACCATTTTCATCACAAGGGCCTTTTGACACCACGCAAGAATCTGCCAAGTGGCCAATTATACCACGCTTACAACAGAACGTTTCTAATCCTTCATATTTGACAAAAGCATAGCACTTGGACCCATCATCTTTCGATCCATGTAAAATCACAAGCTTGGTGATATCAATGTGTACCCGCATGACTGTCCAACGCCCACATGATTTGTTTCCGATCCATCGCACCCTATACTTGTCCAATTCGAACAACTCTTTCTCGGTTCATCCATCCTACCACTACATCGTAAATACGTATCCACGAAGCCACCAATGATAAATTATGATCATTTGGACCAAAAGTCGCCTCAAAGTTCTTGAGGACTAGCATATGCCGATCAAAATTCCACAACATTTCTCCTTATCGTTCATTTCGCCAAACTTAAAACAGAAAAACGTTTGGGCCAAGTGTAGAGAAAACCACGGGTTTATTTGTGTATCACACATTTTTGAAAACCCGGAAAAACACCTCCTTGTTGATCGTTTTAGGAGCAAAAAGCTTCCCCACCACCCATAGGTCCACAATGCCTTCTACCTCAGCGAAAGAAGGCTTGCTAAGCATATTGTGTATCGACCATAGAGAAAGGAGAAAAAGAAACAAATAATAGCAATGCGGAAAGAAGGAAAGCGATTTACCAAAATCGAAACAGAAAAAGTAACTCGAGATCCATTGCCCACAGCTAATGGGTTCTTTTTGCTATTCCATACGACAAAAAAACAGCCAACAATTTCATTTTATAAGTGGGGACAACGAGCTTGTTTTACATATATAGTGAAACTGAGTGTACACTGGTTCATGGGAAAATAACTAAATCAGTTGTATTGTTATTTTCAGGAAGGAAAAAATTCTGAAAACATCCAAGGTACAAATGAAAGTGGGATTTTTCAGTAATTAGATGAACCCCAAATGTTTCTTTTGGCGTACAGCATTTACAAAGATTGAAAGGAAGGATAAAAAAAAAAAAGGGTAAAACTGTATGTATTTTGATCTAATAGTGTGGTTAGCAGCTTCAATTAATCATGATGAAAGAGCAAGTTCAGCCCATGCCAAAGAAGATGACTTGAGCTCAATAGATACCGAAGTGTCAATTCTGCTCTCGAGCATGAGGCTTATTTCCTGAATGGATGGCCGTCTCGAAATGTCTGGATGAATGCAAAGGCTGATGATTTCGCAGATGAGCTTGAGGTCATCGTATGTGAAATGTTTTAGTTCAGGGTCCACAATATTAGACATTACTTCCGGTAGTTCAAGATAGTCCTTGGCCTGTAATATGTAGGGAAGCAACTTAAATGTTGCGGAGCATATCAAAAAGCTAAAAGCTTTGTTTGCTTGTTTGTAAAGATTATATAACATAAGTTTCTATGTCGAAGAGACATAGATAAAAAAAATTACAGCATTTAGAAAGATTGCTCACCCAATCTATCAAAGACCCCCTGTCCTTGCAAAATGGAGGCCTACCACTGATTATCTCGAGTAGAAGTATGCCAAAAGCATGTATGTTTCCCTGGATATCGAGATGACGATTCTCCACAGAACTAGGAAGTAGACACATTGTTCCATTGCTGCCAATAGAACCAGAGTTCTTTTCTGATCTAGCAATAATAGTCTTCCAACTTTCAAAATCAACCAACTGCATCACCAGACGATTTCTTTAAGCACAAGGATCCCAGTTAAATTTCACAATTACAGCCACTCGACCAAAATTTCTCAAGTTTATGATACAACCGTCAAGATACCAAGACTTTTTAGGCACGACAATAGAATTTTACCACACAGCAACCACCTTTAGATAAGGTTGAAATGATCCTAACTTGAGTATCCCTTATTATGAATATAAATATTAGATGCTCATAAATAAAAGAGGTAAGTAAGGAGATACCTTGGGGGAAAAATCCTCTGTAAGATACACAGCACTAGAGTTTAACTCTGATATAGTGAATGGTGGCTCAAGTTCTGCATGAAGATACTTGAGTCCTCGAGCAATGCCGAGAATAATTCTCATACGTCTTGTCCAAGATAGTTGGGATCCTTCTCCATCTGCAGTAAAATCAATTACTCGGATAAATACTTATATAAAAATGTTTATCATTACATGTGAGAGCTAGAAAGAGTATGCTTACAATGCAAATGCTCATGAAGTGTTCCATTTGATGCATATTGAAAAACAAGCATCCTTGTAAATGGACTGATCTCTCTACAGTATCCTAGCAGTTTCCCTACATTATCATGATTCAATCTTGCCAAATCTGCCACCTGAATAGCAATTTCAACCAAAAAACCCAGAACCAGATTACTCCAAGTTTTGCTCATTATTCACCGAAACTATAAAATGTAATAACTAGTACCTCTCTCTGGAAATATAGCTCAAGGTAGCCTGTCCAGTGCTCCTCTTTAATGGAGAGGGATATCACAGCAATTTCAGGACCACCCTTCATAGTGCCTTTGTAGACCAAACTGTCCAGAGAGGAACCGATAATGTTGCTGAAGTCTTCACAAGCTACTTCAAGCTCTTGTCTGCTATATTTAGTCACATCTTTCAACAACTCAGAATCTGCAGAAAATCACAATGTGAATCGATATTACTTCGAAGAGTACACTACTGAAGTTAATTTGAGCAGTAGATAATGTAACATGTAGCAAACTAACCTATGTATACTGCCAACTGTTCCTTCTCACTCGCTGATTTCTTCCAAGGGATTATGATTGCATGCTTGCTATTGCATCTATGGAAAGCAGTAAGGAGGGCAACAAGAAAGAGAGAACCCACTGTGATTCCTGTCGCGATTTCAAGAGCTAAGAGCCAGGTAGGTTTTGATTCTTTCTGATGCTTTGGAACATCGTCAGTAGGCCGATGCTTACTTTTGGGTACTTGGTGACTTTTGGATGGAAAAGCACCTAAATAAGGAATACTGTCATTGTCAATTATTTCAGTGTCAATACTGAAATATTCTAATGGTCATAAAATCATCAGAGTGCATAACTAAGAGTGATAAAAAAATAAATAAATTCATGAATTTTCAAGTTCAAGATGTTGATAATAGTCAGTTTGACTTAGCCAAGGACATAAGTTTTTGTTAAAATATCATCATCCACGCCACTGTCAAAGGTAAGATGTAATACATACCGCATTGTGTGCTAGGACGCTGTTTAACATCTTTGTCCTGAAGACAGTTCCCTTGAAAGCTTGCGCTGCATTAATCATTTGGAATAACATGAGCAAACTGGAGAAAAGAGAAGCCGAAATGGATCTATGACAAAGGCAAAGAAAGTTTACTTTGGAAGGTTTGTCAAACACTTAGGTATGCTTCCAACCAAATAATTGTAGGAGACATCCACCACTTTTAACCGAGATGAGCGACAAAGTCCAGTTAAGTTTGAATGAGAGGCATACCTGAAGTGAAGAGAATTACAAGAGATCAACTCTTAAATAGTAACATGATTTAACTTGGGTGGCTAAATTTCTGGAGAAGAAGCCTGCAATATTTTCAACTTCAATGACCCCATACAGTGGTCTTTTAACTTTAAACTAGCATTCAAGTTCTAAGGGTGAAAAATATACTCTGAAAGTAGGTAAAGTTGAGAGTTTGCCGTATCCGACTGTAAAATTCTAGATAGCACATTTGGCATTCTATTTAGTGGTTATTCATCCTCCGCATTTTGCAAAGACAGTTACCGCTGGCTTATTTTCAGAATTTGCAATGATGATGGATTAACACCGGCAAATATAGTACTGTTTTCTACCAGAATTGTATGTCTAGAAACTAGAACTGTTCAATAAGAAGGTTTATTGGGCAAATTTCCTAATGAGAAGTTCATCAAATAGAATTGTTCTTCAGAGATCAATAGAAAATAATTCCATTTTAACAATATTCTGCTTACATTCCACGCATCTTGGCTGAAAATGATGAAATGCTAGCAGCAGGAACAGTTCCTTGAAGCTTATTTCGATCGAGGAGAAGTTCCTGAAGATTCTCTAAATTCCCAAGTTCAGCAGGCAGGCTCCCTGTTAACCGATTTGACTGAAGGTTTCTGTGATAACAAAGGAAACCGAAATATGAAAAAAAATACATAAATGACCAAACAAAATAAACCACTTCCTTATAACAAAACACATGAAATGTTCATTACAGCTTTGTCACACCGGACAAATTCCCTAGCTCTGGAGGAATAGGACCAGTCAGTTGATTCATCCCCAAATCCAACACTTTGAGGGACTTTAAAAAGCCTAGTTCTTTAGGTATTGTTCCTATCAGATTGTTGTCATGTAAAGTTCTACAAAACACATGAAAGTATACATTAACCATTATAAAAGTTGAGCCAAAAGCATCATTTTGAACAAATAAAGACTAAGAAAAGCATACAGTTCTAGCAAGTTGGTAATTTGGCCTATTTCTGGTGCAAGAAATCCCTTCAAAGATGAACCGGTTATGTTTCTGCAACACAAGGAGTATGAAAAAAAGGCATCAAATTGGGTAGATATCCACCATTTAAATGGGATCAAAATTGGTTAAAGAACTTGGAAAAGTTGGTAGATCATATACTTACATCTTTGTAACATGTTGTCTCTCTGGGTTACAAGTAACCCCAAACCAGTTACATGGATCAGCATCTAAAGCATTCCAGTTTGACAAAACCAGATGTGGGTCTTCATACATAGCTTCTTTAAATGTTGTAAGAGCCCAAACTTCAAAAAAAGAAAGAAAAAGAAAGTTCCCAGCTCAGTGAGAAATACTGAACCTAGAATTATGGGTACCCCTAAAATTCAAGAACAGAAACCTAAAAGAATAAACTTGAACACTGTGGGAGACATGATTAACAGTTTAAAGCCCATATATCTACCCACATTTTCCCAGAAACCAACTTATATATTGGAAAACAAAAGAAAAAGAAAAAAAGCTAGTTACCTTCATTAGTAGGGAAAATAGTGCAAGTGACTAAAGAAACTCCATAGCCAAGAAACAGAAGCACGAAATAAACGTAGGGTCTCATAGTTTTCTACTCTCGTTTTATGAGCGACAAGTAGAATTCATCAAACCAGAAAGAATAGAAAGAAAGAAGGGAGTAGCAAATGTGGGGTTTATGAAGACACTGAATAGTAATCAGCTGAAAAATGGGGTTGCTTGGTTAAGTATAAAAAAAAAAAATGAAAGAAAGGAAAAACAAAAAATAATGAAGAAATGAAGATGGTAGGGGAATACAGAAGTAGTGGGTTTAAATTCAAGAAATTGCAACCACCCACGAAAGCAAATCACTTGTTGAGAAAAAGACAATACAATACAATACCAAGGAGTAGAGAAAAAGTGAAGTCTTTTGAGTAAACTAAAACAAGACAAAGAACAGATGTGAGCGAAAACTTCGATTCAAAGAGAGGTTTTGTTTTGGTTTTTGACTTCTTAATAGTAAAATCAGAATTGGTAGGCTGTAATTTGTAAAAGTTTCATTCATCTACAAAAATACTTGATGCCATTGGATATGAGAAAAAAAAAACAATATAAGTTCCGAGAAGAATTATAGTAAAGTGAATTACATTCTTAATTCATGAACTTCAAATATTAATTATAAAATAAATATTATTTTAATATATAAATCGATTTATTTCTTTATGTGTAACGTTAATAGTTAATGAGAAAATAAATTTACAATGATTCACCTTTATTTTATTAAAGTAAATAATTTAATCATTTTGAGATAAAAATATTATGAAAGTCTTTATATTAAAAATTAGATTATATTTTATTTTTTTATTTAAAACATGAGTAAATTAATCTAAATGTATAGTTTTTAAAAATTATTATTTTTTGAATAAATACTATTTTAAAAATTTTAAATTATTAAAATTTCATAAATTACAAAAATAATTATAAAAAAAATACTGATATTAAAAATAAATAATATAAAAAACAATACTGATGTAATTAGATGTGTAAAAATATATAAATATTTTTAATAATATAAAAAGATAAAAAGATAGATTGAAATTAAATAAAATTGCATTTCGAAATTCATTTTTTATCCTATTGTTAGATCACATGTATTAAAAAAAGTGAATTTTTAAATTAAAAAAAAAATGCATCTTTAGGTAGACTTTTTTAATAGGGTTTTGAGTACTTTTTTAAATTAGTTAAAAAAAATTTAAATTTTCTATTATATTTATTCACACAAGTTAATATATTTTTAGAATTTTAAAAGAGTAATTATTCTGTTCACCGTTAATGGAATAAAAAAACACTCCACAAATCTAAAAATAAATTACATCAACATAAACTCGTTTGTGGAGTTTTACTTCGTTAACAATGTAGTGGATAATTATCCATTTTAAAAATCCTATTAGAAATGAAAGCTTTTTTTCAAATTTTTGGTCCAAACATAATAAAAATGATTTTTTAACATCTAAAAAAGAATTATAAGTAAAACCAATTAATTTTTTAAAAAATAATATAAAAATTCAAAATAAGCTACGTAAATCAAGTACACAAAATGTCTAATTGTACAATACTAGGATAAAAAAAAGGGAATAAAGGGTTTTTTTTTTTTTTTAGTTCATTGACCTAAAAGTCATGTTGTTAAACTAAAAAGCTTTTTAAAAAAGAAAAGCTTCAACCAAAAGCCAAAAATGTCTTCGAAATAAAAAAAGCCAAAAAAAGGTCACAAAATTGTATGGTTTGTCATCCATAAGATTCATAGGCAAGCAATGGGATATATTCAAAGACATGGACACACAACCACTCCTATCTTAAAATAATAACAATAAGATCCCAAAACTCAAAGCAGCATAAAAGGAATTTTCATGAAATAAATGAGTAAATAATATTTGAATTTTTAAAAAAAATCATGGGATGATTAAATAGCACAATTGCAAATGAATAGACATAGTGCATGGCAAATGATTATTAAAGTGGGAAATTGTGATGCATGTGGACCGTTTAACTCTAGGGATTTTCTTTCAAGTATTGTGATGGGGGATTTGCCTCTTATGGTTTACATAAAAATAGAGAAATAAATCCAAAGGGCGGGTGACACTGGACGTGGACATTGTGTTTGTTTAAGCTTGAAGGGCCCTTTGTCACGATGCATAGGTTGAGTAGCTTCAAAGGGAAAGCTCGCAATGGGGAAGCCCTGTGGTTTACAATTTCAGGTTTCATAAAGGTCGGATTAAAATGGATATCGTCAAATTCATTATAATCGGTATACCCTACTGTCGTCTCATTTCTCCCACTTTATCATGAATGTACAATTTTAAAAACAATTATCCCCTCCATGAACATTGGGTGCATCCAATCCCACTCCCACTCCCACTCCCACTCCAATTTAACTTTTATTAGTTATTTCTAATGTTTTGAATGCTTTTGAAGACGAGTAAATATTTAAACATAAAACATGACTTTTTTACAAACACATTTTTTACTCCTTTCAGTGGTTATAACTGTACAAGAGTAAAATAATAATTTCATACGGTGGAACGGGATAGAAAGGACAAACGATTAATATAATTGCTCTGCCCCTGCATCTTCTTTTCAAAAATAATTCACTTCATTTTAAATGAATCAATTTAAAATCGATTCGAGTTTTATCAACAACACCGTCGTACTTACTCAGCTCTCGATTCCATTTCAGATTCGGGTCAAATTAAAGCTGTATTTATTTAATTAAAAGTAAAAAATTTTGCCATTAATTAGTTTCCCATAGCAAGCAGCAGCTCATCAGAAATGGTCCTTTTTCTGATGTAAATTTTCCACAATCGTGAGATTTAATGTCTTAGACAATAAGATGGGTCCTACACTTTGGTGTCCACTTTTCCCTTACAATATAATAATCTTTGGTAAAAGCAAAATCAAAATATCATTTCAATTTTCAAAACTTTTGGGCGATCCTAAACCTAATCCTGCATGGACTTTTTTTTTTCCCCCATTCTCTTGTGCTCAATATTATATTACCAAATTATTAAAATTATTTTTTTTATATGTAATTTGAGTTTAATTCAATTTATTTTTATAATAATCTTTAACATAAATATATCCAATAAGTTTAAGAAATGAATTTTCAATGTTTTTAAATTTATGATGACTCTAAAAATATACAGAAGAAACAGCATATTGTAAACCTAATGAGAGTTCCCACATGGGTGAGAAGCCGAAAAAAGTATGCATAATAATCTGTAGATTAATGGGTTGGCAGTGTGGGATTGGATCAGCTGTCTCCTTCACTCTCTAACTGGATTCAACAACAAGAATTTTCCAAGTTTGGTTAAAAGCTTTAAAACCAAGACTGCTCATGTTTTGGTGGGCTTCCTTTTTTTCTTCATAAATCTTGGTATACTCCCACTTAATTGGTTAAATTATACTCTAGGCTGTATATGGAGAGAGAGAGAGAGAGAGAGAGAGAGAGAGAGAGAGAGAGAGAGAGAGAGAGAGAGAGAGAGAGAGAGAGAGAGAGGGAGTTAAAAATATTTGAAAGATGTGATTGGATCAAATTAATCATTTTATTATTAAATTGATCAATTTAATTCTTTACTATTAAAAAGAACTAAATAAATTCAAATTATAACAAAATTAACATTTATTGCATAAAAAATAGGTTGAAAATTATTATCTTTCAATTACGGTTTAATTCGCAACAAAAGATTTCATTTGCAATACCACAACAACTTTAAAAATGTCTTAAATTATCGTTCACAAGTTTGTGTTATAATTGACTATTGAATCAGTGGCATTTGTCCCACTAACATAATACATCTAACACTACAACTAGCAAAAGTGTTTAAACCTAATCTAATCTTACTTTATACGCAAATGATGTGTAGATTTACCCCTTTTCTGGTAAAAAGAGTGATGCATTTGAGAAACCTTGGATAAAACTAAGCTATGGATGAGAGAGGTTAAAGAAAGGGGATGGAGGTTGGGTTAGGTTGAGTAAGTATTGTTAATTAGTGTTGGAAAACATGCCACCTACCTACTCCTCCTAACCCTTTTGTTTACAATATCTCATGAATTTCACTTCTTTCCAAAATATTAGCATGAGTACTTGGGTACATCTACAAAGGGAAGAGTTTAGTTTTTCAAGTAAAAGGCAATCTCTTTCTGATGAAGTTGCTCATTAAAATGAATAAAGTACAATTTGAAAATGGGAATAACTTAATATTAAAATAATTTTAAAATTTATTATTTGTATGCATGAATAAAATTTCGTCACATCACTAAATTTTAAAGATATGAAATTATTAGTATACATCCATCCATATTCAACTCACTCTTCAGTTTTAATTAAATTATTTCATAACCTAAGTAATTAAAATAAAAAAATCAAATACCAAGAAGTGTTAAGTGTAATGGCAAGTCACATTATACTCCCAAAGAAAGAATGGGGCTTAAGCCTTGAAGACGGCATTGTTGAGAGGGACAGTCACAGACCCTTAACATGAACTATAAAACGGATATGAAAAGTACAAAAAAATCGAATAATATAGAATCTTTAAAAATTTCAAGTGGGTTAACCACTGAATCAGTTCAGTTCAATTACTTCTTTCACTTCACAGTCCCAATCCATGCAGATGTCGAAAACATATGACAAGTATATATAATCTACCAATAGACATTATGACGGATATGTATAATCTACCAATAGACATGATCATATAATCCAATATGACAATGTACTGAGATTATTCGTAACAATTCTGTACAGTTATCCAGATACCACATATCCTTAATCAAAACAGTAACACAGAAGCGTACCTGTATGCTTAAAAGAACATAAATCGTATCTGAACAGAATACACACTATAACACATCTAAACAAAGTCACATTACACATTATCGAATCGCTATTAAGTTTCTTATATCAGTGTAACCTACGTACATTTAGCATATTGCAAACTAACGAATCACAAATATCGAGTTTATAGCTTATTACAGACCATGTGTCTCAAAACAATATACACACGCCCATGTCTCAGCCCATGTGCCCCAAAACAATATACACACACCCTGACACACACTCATGTCTCAGCCCGTGTGCCCTAAAATATTATACACACACCTTGACACACGTTTGTATGCCAAATAGTGTGCCTCCAAACAGTATACACACACGCCCGTATGCCTCCAAACAGTATACGCACACGTTTTTGTGCCTCCAAATAGTATACACACGGGCCCATGTGCCTTCGAAAAGCATCGTTTCAATGGGAAAAAAGTAGAAAAACGCCAGAAATATAAAAGGGTTTTGATACCCACCTATTATACGACGATGTAGAGGCAACCACTTGTGATGAATCGGATTTGGAACAGTGATAAAATAGAATTGAGAATTAGAAATGTTTAGTTGAAGTAAGGAATGTTAGAAAAATTTAAGGATTAAATAGTAAATGAGAGAAAATATGGGGGATTAAATAACGAATTATCCAAATTGAATTTTGAGTCATCATGGGAATTAGATTGATTGAGGAGGGGTAAAAGAGTAATTTGGTGGAAGATATTTTTGGAGGCAAAGTTTTGGGCCAAAGTATAAAGTTGGAAGGCTCAAGGACTAAAAGTGCAATTTTACCATTTTTCTTAAGTGAGATATTTTAAGTGAAAATTCTAGAGAATTTGAGAGAAGAAAAAATGGTTAAAAAGATGAAAATATCATCTTTTTCATTAAGTAGCTGTCTATGCCCTTTTCTTCCATTTCCAACTTTTGCTTTTATTCCAAATAGGTCCTTCCATCATTTTTAAGCCCTCCAAGTTCCAAAATCTCCTATTTTCTTTGAAATTTCTAAAAGAAAAATATAGAAGGGGGTTAGTAGACACATCAAACTTCTTATAGAATTCATTTTGAGGTGTTATATAGATAAAGGACTAAATTGAGAAAATTTGAATTCAAGGGTTAATGTAAGAAATGGTTAAATTCTCATGATATACATGTATTTTACTGCTATTTAGCATGAAAATTATTGAATTATAGTTTATAGCTTATTTACGTGAAATTGAAGAGAAAGAGAAGAAAGACAAGGATCAAATTGAAGACAAAGGAAAAGAATAGAACAAGGGGTAAAAGAGAGGAAATTCAGCCTTTTTGTTGAAAGTACTACAAGAGTTTTGAATTATAGTTTAATTTCTATAATGGTATATGAATTATTAGCATAGAAATTGTTAGATAGGTACATAATTTGAATGTTTATAATGATAAAATGAAGGGATTAATGTGTGATTTAGTAAAACAGTTTGGACAGAACAGAGGATTAACTTCGAAAATTCACCAAAAATTGTATATAATGAGTTAAGGGTCGTATTATATATTTAATTAAATCTTATTGAGTGTAGTTTCATATGGAAGAAACGGTGATGGAAATGGATCTGTACATTTTGAGATATAACTGATTTTGTGTAACAAGGTCAGAGTAGGTACGAGTTCCCCTGTTCCGAATTTGAAAAATCATAGAAAAATGTAGAAAAATAATTAGAGGTTTAAATTTATATGGATAAATCCTTAATGAGTCTATTTTCAAAAGAAACAGATGGGAACATCATTTGATCTCTGTACAAAAAGATAGATAATTTTTAGTGAAGAAAGGTCGAAACTGTCAGGCAACAGAGAAGGGGTAAATTGAAAGAATTTACTGTATAAATTAACTAAAGTAAAGATTCTGAAAATTTTATGGTAAAAATATGATTGAGTCTAGTTTCAGAAACATCAAGAGGATTATAATTTCGAATTCTTTAGCTGAAGATATAAATAATTTAGTGACTGTGATGCAAGTAAACAACTTTGAAATATAAATGTGATGTGTGAAATAATGAGAAATGATGAATATGAAATGTTATGCCCATGTAGACAAGTTAAAACCATTGAGATAGTAGTGGCATGCCATTAAAGAACGCTAGCGCGCTTACTGTTTCGCACTTCGTGTGCTTACTGTTTCGCACCTTGTGTGCCTACTGATTGCGCTAAGTGCGCCTGCTGATTGCACCGTGTGTGCTTACTGTTTCCCCAGCACTTGTGTGCTTACTGTTAAGTACTTCGGTACTTTCTGTTCCGTTTATCCGATGGGTTCTGTAGAAGTCTATATTGGGCTAAATTGTGGAAAAAAAAAAGTGGACCAAAGTGAAATGAATGTCAATGTGGTAAGATACAAGCTATATACTGGTAAGGCGAAAGAGTAAATTACATGAGAAAATTTAAAAGTTTATACTTTGCTTTTGTAATACTTACTAAGCCTTCATCGGCTTAACGCGTAGGTACAAGGAATACAAGAAGCCTAAAATGCATCGTTTGATAAAAAAAAAAAGTTTTACATGACCCGAGTTTTCTGTACTGAACCTTAATGTAATTCTTTTATATCGGGTTTATACATATGAACCGGGTATAGGGGTGTTACACATGCAGTCGTGGCAAAAAAGGATTAGATACTGAAGAATCTGAACGTTACAGTTAGTTATTTCACAAGTTCTATTGGGGTCTTAAAATTGGAGTTCAATGTGAAAGATATGGATGGTACTGTCAAGCATCCATTTTGTCTTCAGCGGTCAGCGTTTGTGAGTTGTAACTATGCTAGTTGGGAACAGAGGAGATATTTTGTAAAATAGAAGGTGGACGAAATCAAGTTACAGTGTTAAGTAGTAGCTGCCATTGTTTAGAAGACCATTAAAATCTGTCCCAAGGAATGAGAATGATATAGATAGATTAAGTGATGTGAGAGTCCCATTGTCTTCCTCCATTAGAGGCTGGGACTCGCTAATAGTTTGGTCTAAAGTTCACCAACAATCAACCAATTCAAATTGCAAACATTAAAAATTTTATTAACTAAGCTTACATTATAATACAACCGACTTGGGCTCTTTAAACACCATAAAACCCCCTTCCTTCACTCCCCATCCTCCCATACTATCACTTGTGTACATTAGGCAAGATGGCTTCAAAAACTTTCTCTTCCTTTCTCCACTCGGTGCTTGCCCATCCCCCTCGGACGAACGCGAACGAAGAAACAAAAACGTTGATGACAGTCTTTAGGAAATACTTGGCTTACGCAATACAGCTGTTGGTTCACCCCCAACGGGAGCATGCTGCTCCCTAATCGCTGGCCTTGCTGATCTTGAAGCTGCTGTTTGCCTTTGCACAAGACTCACGGCTAACGCCGCGGGCTTCGGCATTATTATCCCAGATATCCTCAGCTGGATTCTTGACGCCTGCTCAAAAAAGTTCCACCTGGCTTCCAATGTGCCTAATTATTGTTTCCAATTCTCTGTCTTCTTGGTGTTTTCTGTGGGTTTGAAGGTCTAGTTAAGTTATGGTGCTGACTGGCAATTGGTTGTTTCGTCGTGGATTGGTACTGAATAAGTGTACTACGTTTACATATTCAAGTTCGGTAAGGAAAAACGAGTGAGTAGAATAGAATCATTCAGTTTGTTTATTTGAATATACTTTCAATTGAAAGTGGATGCTTGTATTTGGTCTTATTATATAATATTTGGATTTCATATTATTTCAATTATAGTCTTATTTCAACTTTATATTAATTTATTGCATCAAATTGTTGATTCATTATATCGTGATTACACTACAATTTAGTATCTACAAATCCAGCCCTAACAAAATATTTGGCCCATATTTTATCAATACTCCACTATATTTCTTTTCTTTTTTGGTTTTAAGCTTGATGGACAATTTTCAATTCTAACTCTTTACTTTTTTTTTTTGTTTTTAATTGAGATTATATACAGATTTAATATTTATATATTTTAATTCTTGACATAACGTGGTACTCGATTTTTATCATATCATTAATTTTAAGAATTGTTAATTCTGTTAAAATTATTTGTCAAACTTAAGTCCATTACAATTTCAGTTTTTTATTATATGACTATCGAGTGTTTTTATTTTCAAAAAATCATGTCAACAAATTTGATAGAATAAATTTAAACGGTGTTGATAACTAATCCTAAAGTTTTAAATTTGAAAAGCAGAGTGGTTAAATTTTTTAACATAAAGATACGAGGAAAGTACATAAGCTTAGAGCACCTTGTGTCCTTTACATTTTATTCCCACTCATCTTTTAATTCCAGATCACTTATATAAAAAAAATTTAAAAAGCTAAGTCATCACTTAACAACATATATGGATGAAATTTTTAATGAAAAGGTCAATTTACAATTTTTCCTTTAACATGCAATGGTTAATTTACTTTTCTTTAATAAGAAAAAACAAAATACAATTTATCTCTTAATATAAGGACTTTTTTTAATACTTTTACCCAAATATATGATCAAACTGTATTTAATATTTTTTAATTAAAATTAATATCCAAGATGTTTAAAATTCCAAATCTTCATATATATTTTTTAAAAAAATACTATTTACTACAATTTTCTTATTTCTTTGTGGGAAGTAATTCTCATTTAAAAGAAAAGCTCAATACTTATATAGGAGATGGAGATGATTTGAAATATAAGAGTTGGTTTGTTTTGTTGAAAATAGTTTTTGAAAAAATATTTATAAAAAATGATTTATTTTTTTGAAAAAGTTAATATTTTTCTTATATTTGGATGAATCCGTGTAAAAATATTTTTTGTTGTTTGACAAATTTCTTAAAAATATTTCATAAAACCTGTTTTCAATGAAATAAGCATACATTTGAGATTTTCTTATATTTTCATTGTTAATTAGTTTATTTTATATCTATAAATTTAGATTTTACATTATTTTTGCATATATTAAAAATATTTTATTAAATTCAGATTCATTACAACGTCATTTTTTAGTTATATGGCTACCAAGTGAGTATTTTTTATTAAAAAATACGACATAACAAAATGAACAAAAAAAATTAACGATGTCAACAATTGGACTTGATTATCAAATCTAAAAAGTAGAGAGACTAAATTATTAAAAATAAAAGTATAGAGACTAAATTGCAATTTTGTGAAGAGTACATAGACTTATGACATATTTTAACCTTTACACTACAAAATATTTATTATTAATATATTTATAACTATAATAAATATTTATTATTAAAATATTTATATTGTATATTTTCAATAATATGTGAAAAATATTATTTAAAATTATTATTAAAATAAAATTAAAATATTAAATAGTTTATTAAAACAATAAATTATATTAATAATTTATAATATGACTAAATATAAATAATTAAATATGTATGTTAAATAATATTGAAAAATAGAACCCAACAAGTTGCTCCATTAAAAAAAAAGATGTTGTTCATCTTAAGGGTCTTGAGTTCAAGCGCCTGTATGTGCAAGGTATGTGTGCCTTGTCAAAAGGTTAAGAAAGTATGAACAAATATAATATTTTAAATATTTTTAAAAATAAAAATAAAAATTATTATCAATATAATGATATTAACTTTAGTTTAAGTTAATTTTTATATAAAAATAAAATTACCTATAGAGGAGCTCCTCTTTTCTTAAAAACGAGTTACATTTTCCAAAAAAGTAAGTTATTTTATAGGAAACATGACTTATTTTACGTTAATCTGTAAATCATTTTCCGTTGACTAAACTATTTTCTGTGAAACAAATACAAGAAAATACAAAAAATATTTTCCGTAAAACTTTTTATATATAAATAAACGGACCTTAAGATGCAACGAATTGCTAGCTTTTTGAAGTATGAAGTGGGCTTATATGGGTATCAAGACTCAAATTACATGATTAACCTTATGTTTGTCTGACATAACTCTTGACTTTACGACTTCCCAAATCAATGTATTTGGTCATGATTGTCGGGTCTTGGTATGTAATTAATTACAACATTCTATGAACAATTCATGAATAGTTTGGTTTTTGTTTATTTATTAAGCAAATTAAATAAGTGTGGTTAAGAATTTGACACTCATTCATTAAACGAATCAAACTCAAACAAAGTTTTTTAAGCTTATTTATGTTCATAAATGTTTATATTTGTTTAAAACTTGTTTATTGTTAAATTTTTATATAATTAATAGTATTGTTATAGTTTGTGTACTTATTTTATTTATATTTATATTTATATTTTAATTAAAAAATAGATTTAGATGTTAAACTGTTAAGATTGAGCTAAGCAAGAAAAGTTTTTGTTATTTGAAAATGTTTTAACTCATTTTATGTACAATTTTATTAACAAAACATCTTATTTAAATATTATATAAATTTTAAACTAAGAAAATATATAAAAACTTATAATATTTTTAAATTTTCAAATATTATAAATTATGTTTGTGGTTATTTACTTAAAAAATATATTAGTTAAAGTTTCAATTTCCAAGAAATTATAATATAATTAAATTAATGGAATTTTCACAAAATTGTTTAAGAATAAAAACATAGGAATGTATTGACTTAGAAGTAAAATAAGAATATTCAATTCGTAGTTTTGTACTAAATATTGTAGTGATTTAATATTTTTTTATTGTGAGCAAAAATATTACTAACAAATTGATGCAGCCGTAAATTAATTAAAAATATGATTAAGACAAATGTACTTATCAATTAATAGTATAATTACAGTGAGTGAATAAATGGTTCTCACGATGATTAAAAGTATTAGTAATTACCGTCTTTCTATTATTTAACTGATAAATTAGAGTGATTGATTAAAAACTAAAATTAAATACGAACACGACAAAAAACAAATCAGGTAATCAAATAATTAACAACCAAGAAGCGAAACATTACACAAGAAATAATTCACCTAGATTTCATCTGTCATTATCAATATGAATTAAACAAATTCTTCACTTAGTATCTTAATCCGTAGAAATTCCTAAATTATGCTAATACCTCTTTTGAGAGTAAGAGCAACTAACTCTAAGTTGATTAATTAAAAAAATTTCTAATTAAAACCTCCGGTATTGCATTAACTTGATCTATAGATCCCTCTATTAGATTTGACTTTAATCCGATAAATTTATGTCGTCTTATTTTTAGGATTGCATGCAACTCCACTCAGTTATGCTAGATATACTCTTAAATATGATTTATTACTCCTCTGATTTAAGCACATTAAATATGGATTAATAGCCTAGAAATATTAAACCAAAGATTAAGCACATATAATTGAGAACAAGATCGAAATATTTATTGCGTAAAACAAAAATCAAAAGACATAATTTATCATAGGGTTCATCTTCTCTAGGTATTTAAAAAGTTAGTTCATAATCGTAAATAAAAACATCTAAAAAACAGTATTACCACAAGAAACAAAGAAACTCATAATAAACTTCAAAGAAATTAAAAGGAGATCCTCAATATTGATGGAAATCTACTTCAAAGTCAGCTTCAATGGTGTTTTTCGAGTTGTTTTCCTCAATATTCTATGATGGTTTACTCCCCTCTTCTTATATACGGTATATATAGGTTTTAGAATGCCAAAAAAACCTAAAAAAACATGTTTTCCCGCGTGTTTGAAGTGCAAATTTGTGATTTCCACACGGTTTGGCACATAACTGTGTGGCAGCTCGTGTGGCTCAAATGGCGGTGTGTTTAGCCCGTGTGGAATGACCTAGCCTGTATGGCTCCTAAACTTGCTCCGATTTTTCGATTAGTGCTTGTTTTTTTGCTCCTTTTGCTCCCAAATACTCTCTAAGTATAGAAACATGAATTTAAAGGATTAAGAGTATAAAATTCATCATTTTAAATCGAATAATCATCCAAAAGCGCATTAAAAATGAGAATAAAACATGTTACTTTTAGCACTTATCACAAATTAATTAATATAAATATATCTATTTGATTATTTAAAATAAGAAAAAATTAAAAGTTAAAAATAATAAAGAATGTATAATTAAAAGTGTTACCAAATTTATTACATTGCAAATTTCAGCAAGACTAAATTAAAAATTCTGGAGGAGTTAAATATAATTTTACATTATTTGTAAACAATGATCTAAAGATAATCTAAAAATATTGGGGGTCAATTGATTTTTTCTCTTAAAAATTTCATTTATTTGTACCGTTAAAAATCAAAATGGTTGATAAAATAACCACATGGTGATGACTCTTGGTGTGTCACGTGCATCACAAGCTTGTATACATGGATCAATTTTTAATAGTAAAACTGGATGAAATTTTTAATAAAAAAATTAATTGTACATAAATTAATTTGCCAAAAAAATTATTAAAATGGGGGAGGCACCAGTGGGACCATTGAATTCACTGGGGATGTTTATTTTTTTCATTATTTTGTGGACTATGACAGATAACAGGCCAATTCAAGGTGTTCCAATATTGGTCCTGAGAAATCAATTTGATACATGACAGATCAGTTCAGGGACAACCAATACAGTGATGAACTATAAGCATCCTGCACCAGGAGCTGGTCCCAAATTCCATTAATGGCAACCCTTTTTTGGACACTTGTGGGTTGTGCATGCTGATGGAAGGTAATTTGGTTACCCAATGTTTTAGTGCACTGGGGATTTTGTCTGTTTGAAAACAAAACTTCAGACGTGACAACAGCCAATGTTTTTACCTTTACTCCTATGTAAAACTCTTTGGTTCCCAAATCCCATGTGTTAACTTGATAGTCAGAATATTCACCGTTCCAAATGTGATTTAGATTCAAATCGTACTAATCGTGTTCTTGTTGAGACATTGCCTTCCTCGTATAATTAATTAAAAAAAAAAAAACTCTTTGATTCCCCAATCTGAAACCATGAAATCATAGTTGTTTTTTAGTTGGATGGGTCAATACCCAGTTGTGCTTTTCCAAGCCTTTGCCACTAAACTAAGTACACCGCTTTCAAACGCCTTTATCTTAATGGGTCTCACCATGATGGCCTTTGCTATGAAAAAAAGGCTTACCAAAGCATTGTTATCCTAGTTCTTTCGGCTTAATACCTCTTTTGGCCCTTGTATTATAAATGAATTATCAATTTGATACCTATACTATTTTTTTCTCAGTTTGGCCCATGTAATTTCATTCTGTATAGCCCTTACCCCAACCTGATTTCCTGTAAAAAATTGAACCAAAAAAAGGGTAAAAATCCCAAATAAAACCAAAAAAGTATTAAAACTTAGAAAATTATAAAAACTAAAAAAAATCATAATCTATTTTTGAAATTTATAAAAAAGTATTTTTTAAAACTATAAGCATGCAAAAACTTCAAAAATTTTAAGAAATCTCATGAAATTTAAAAAATACATTTGTTTGGAAGTTTAGGTTTTATGAAAACTTTTAACAATTTTATGGTAATATGTTTTGGAAATTTTAGGAATTTTTTTTTTTTTTTTTTTTTTTTTTGCATTTAATGAAATTTCGATATTTTTAAAGACTTTTGAGTTTTTTATGTAATAAGTCCATAGAATTCTTAAAAATTTTCATCAAATTCCAAAATTTTCTAAAAACCCTACAATTCCAAACAAGCATTTTTTTTTTTTTTTTTTTTATGATTTTTTTTTTAGGTTTTCATACTTATAGTTTAATTTTTCTTTATATGTTTAAAATATATATAAAGATTTTTTTAGTTTTTATATAATTTTATGTTTTTTAAGATTTTTTTGGGTATTTTTTAAAAAAAATTGTTTTTTTAGAATTTTAATGATATTTTTAGTTTTTTATATTTTTAAAAAATTTAAGTGAAATTGAAGAAATTTTGAAACATGGCAGCATGCCATTGGTTTGTTTTAATTTTTTAACAAAAGTTTGGTTTGGTTTGAGTAACGGGGATTATAAAATTAAAGTACAGAGGTCAAAAGCGTTAAATTGATAAAAGAAATTGTACATATACCAAAATGATAATTTACTTATAATACAAGGCCCAAAAGAGATACTAATTTTTGTTACAAACAGGAGGGATGGCGTTGATGTTGTGTGAGATTGATGAGACGATTTTTTGTTTATCTAATCTCGAACTTATTTTTAAATGATATCCTTATAGGTTCTAATTATATTTGTTTTTTTTTTTGACACAATGTCTAAAACTATTAATTGTCTCTTTAACCCATAAATAGAAAGATAATGCACTTCAACGCACTTGAACTCACGTTCTCCTAGATTGACAATAATATCCATGTCTTATTGTTAATATTCCTCTTTTATTTGATTAGTTTATAATATCCACCATCTTTTCTTAATAGTTAAAATTTTCAACATTTTCTCAACATATTTTTTTATAAAAAAAAAAAGAATTGAATTTAAATTTTGAAATTTGAGAAATAAAAAATTTAAATTCTCGAAAATTAAACTATAGAAATTAATTTTCAAATTTTAAAAAATAAAAAAAACTATGACACATTTAAAAAAAAAAAAAATGTATGTATTACTTTGGTATCTAATATAATATATACACCCATTGACACGTTTTTTGGTGTGATTAATGAAGGGGATGAATCCATGATGATCACCCTAATCTTCATCGTCATACGTATTATATCTTATATAATTAAATCCTGAATAAAGGTGTTGCCGACGCCATTATAGCAGTTGCATTTGTATCTCAGTGTCTGTACTTCATATCACATGGATAAAGATGAATATCGAAGATAAGATAATAAAAATATTTTTGTATATTCAAAAATATTGTACATGAACACAACGAGTGGCTCTAGTGGTTAAGAGGATGTTGTTCATCTTAAGAGATCCGAATTTGAGCACTTGTGCGCGCGCGTTGTCAAACGATTAAAAAAGTATGAACAGATAATCACACCGATATATTCAAAAAAAAAAAATTACACATGAAAAATACTTTTCATTTGTCACGGTTGATTAATAAACTCGACTTCAATAATTACAAGAGTCTACCAATAAACTCCATTACACAAACACAATCTCAAACAAAAAAACAAAACATTTATGTATATTAATGGGAAAAATTTGTATAAAACAGACATATCACATCATTTTCTATCTCTTATCAATTGTTTAATGCCCTTTCAGTATGTTTTTCATGTCATTGACACATCATTTTGATTTTTTTAACCTAAATTTTGGACCCTAAACCTTAAATCCTAGACTTTGGATCTTAAAACCCTGGATCCTAGACGCTAACTTAATTGGATTAGTATCACAAGTTAACTAGACATTAACTCAATTGGATAGTGATGAAATTTTCATTATATTATAGAATAATTTTGTTTTTCATTCGATGCTGTAATTCAGTAAATATAAAGATCATAATAATGGAGATTATTATTTTTCATATATTAATGTTGGAGATTGGTTGGTATAAGGTGGTGAGAATGTAAATGAAAATGAATAAAATAACATCATTCAGCCAATAATAATATATAGAAAATTGAAACAAAATTAAAATATTATTTGATGTCCCTTTTCTGCATTACGTTAACCTCCTGCAATACATTGCACATTTCAGAAGCAGAATTTATAAATAAAATAGTAGAGTTCTGGGAGTAGCTCGAAAGAGTTGATTTTTGTCATTAATTCAACAATTCTTTTTTCCGGTAGAACAAACTTGCTTTAAACATGCTTTAAATACGAATCTCCTAACTCAAATGACTGTGGGTTCGAGGGTTAATACGCAGTTTGATATCTTAACTATATTTTATTTCTTGATGTCATACTTGTAGGGGGTTGTTTAAAAATTTAAAAATACTACATTGAAAAAATAAGATAATAATTTAGGTACCAAACCACATATTAACCCTTACTAATAGGATAAGATAAAATGGTAAAGCGAGAAGCTTGAAACTTTCTTTTACCTCATTTCCAATTATTTGATAAGATTCCATGACTGTCACATTGCCATGTTTATATATATATATATATATATATAATAGAAGTTACAACTCAATTCCTAGAGGCACAATCCCAAGCCGGCCATCTCATTGAAGCTCACCTCAACTTTCTCATTTTTTTGGTTGAAAGGTTAGATGGCTAAGGTTCATCCAACTGAACCACACGTTTCCGGTCCCTGCAGCATGAGCTCTGCAGATAAGGAAACATTCACTATATGGATGAAATCTCTTGTATGCCACACCAATGGTTGCACCGTCTTTGATTCAAAAGGCCAGATTGTGTATCGTGTCGAAAACTACGACACCAAAGGCAGCAGTGAAGTTCATCTCATGAATCTCCAAGGCCATGTTCTCTTCACCATTCTAAAAAAGGTTCTACACACACATCTATATATACATATAAGCATATAAACCTTGAGATTTACATCACGTTCTTGATTTTTTTGCAGAAACTACAAATATTGGGATGTTGGAATGGATATAGAGGGAACTTCACAAGCAGAAAGAAGGAAAAACCTAGCTTTCAAGTCAAGAAATATTGCAGAATTCTACGGGGAGACCTAGTTTGTGAAGTTACAGCGGGGTTTAAGAAGTACTTCATGGTTAGCTCAGGGCGCAAGAAACAAGGATTTAAGATTGTAAACTCGGGTGGAGATATTACAGCAGAGGTAATTAAATTAACACCATGAAAGTAAATACACCAATGCTATGCTAAATCATTTATGATGCAGTGAAGTTGAGTTTGGCTAAATATTGCATTGCAGGTGAAGCAGAAGCAATTACCTACTGGAATGGTGTTAGGAGATGATGTCTTAACTTTGGAGATAGAGCCAAGTATTGATCAAGCTCTTACTGTTGCTCTTGTTCTCGTTCATGGGTTGATGAATAGGAGAATATAGATAATTAGCAGCTTAAATTTCCAGAAATTTTAAGTGCATTCATGTAATTCTTTGAAGGTTTTATCATTAATTTCAGGATGGGTATTGTAATTGAGCAACGAAAAGAATTAGATAGGAGGAGAATTGTATAGAGAAGAAGGTTTTAAAGAAATACTAACTTTTGGTTTGTATTTGGAAATGAGATTTGATTCTTTTAAGAAGATATTGTTTATTATTTTGATTTGTGAAATCAGGATGCACTAAGAAGAGAATGGATAAGACGTGGTGAGCACAATCAGTCTCATAATTTATTAGTATATGGTTTATCATGTATGTATGAAATTATGTGATGATTAAGTGTTGTGTGCATCAGATTGATTCCTTGGGCAAAGCGTTGGTGGCAGAATCGCACGGTCTGACCACAAAGAGTCACTTCACATACGGCATTCTTTCATGAAGGTTTTTCTAGAATTAGAGACAAAATCTAAAAATTCTGCCGGCAACGAGTAGCATGCGAGTTCATGACTTGTAAGTCAACATCTTTCATTAAAGAAATGCCTTGTGACTTGGGGCGTTTACCTGCCCAACATCATCATACTTGTCATCTACATCTCCCACATATATGTTTGGATTAAATTTTAGGGATTTTGAAATTAACATACGATGACACGTGGTACTTTGAGAGTTATTAAAAACAATCCTTTAAAAATTTATCGACATCGAATATAAAAGTTAAGATATTTTTTTCTTTAGCACTCTTAAATCTCTCTTTTTTCTCTCAAAACTTTAATCGATATCCACACTCTAATCATCTCAACTCCCCTACGACACTCAACCCACCGATGAGCTATAACAAAACACATTGGTGTAATGAGCATGAATTCACCCTCGACCCACATCATCAATCAAAATAAATTACTTACCCAACAACCAAAACTTCCAAAATTTCTCAAACTTCCCCTGCAACCAAAACTTTCAGAGTACATTGACTCGTCCCCCAAGGAAACATGAACTTTGGCGAATAGTACCATGATCCCTGCAGTCCATTTAGTTAGCAGCAATATAATCTCATTACAATCATTCCCTAAGATGTTGCGATCCCTGCCCTACGTACCCTTCACCAGCTCCAAGGAACCAAGTTTCAAACCAAAACTATAACCTATAATAAATCTCAAAGCTCTAAGAACAACTTTAGAACCTGCAAGAACAGTTCTTGCAGCAACATAAATTCCAACAACAACACAAATGTGACCACCAGCAATCCCTGTGTTGGAAAAAATTGGTATGAAAAACGTTTGACTCGGCACGATGAAATTTTATTTTATTTTCACAAAACAAGATCTTTATCATGATATCTATAGTAATACATTTAATTAAATAAAGTATTTGCATATGGCACACATGCTTGTTTTAAGATTTTCGGGCTGGTTTATAATCCCGTCTTGATTCACATAAAAACAAGCTCATATACTTGACCATCAAGTCGACACGTGTTCAAAGAGTATTATATTTAATTAAAGATATATTATAAAATAAATCTCCTTAATTATGGTTAGCGAAATTGTTGAGATCTATTGTAAGGGTTCTACAATTTATACAAAATTCATGTGTGGCATTTTTGGAGAAGATTTTAGGCGAATTCATGGTAAGCTAGAAATATCCTTGCCCAATGGCTTCTATAACTCATCCACGCATGTGATGTCTACCAATTTCTTTGTGACACATAGCCAACTTCCTTGGGGTCTACACAGTGAAGCAAGGGTTAGGTGAAAGACTATTTGTTTTCAAAGTGCTACTTCAAGCTAGAGGTAAGTGTTTGATCGAATTAAATTAAATTAAGTAAAAAAATTTCGACTCAGTTGAGTTGAAGGGTTTTATTTTATCATCTTAACTCAATTTGATTATTTTTTTTCAAATCAAGTTGAATAAATTTGTTCTATTTAAATTTAAAAATAAACATGTCCAATTAAAACTTGTTGATTATTCAAAGTAAAATAATTGGAAAACAAGATACTTTAGTATAATAAACTTGATTTTGTAATTTACATGTTCAATGTCTTTAATTTATAATTCTGAAAAAATTAAATTAAATTTTAACATTTTATTTATTTATTTATTTTGAATTTTTAAGGATCAAATTGTTCATTTTTAAAATTATAAGGGAACAAAAGATAATTACACGAATTTGTTTTCAGCTTATTTGGTTTTTAGCATTGTAAAAATTCAACTTAGAATTCGAAAAACCCAAATTATTTATTGAAGTTAAATTAAAAAAATTGAATAACCAAATTAAATTCGAAAATTAAAATTTTTTCGAATGAAATCGGATCCTGCTCACCTATTTTTAGCGACACGTACTCACTGTCTTCATCCGCAATTTGGGTAGCTACTAGCCAGCTTATCTCCAACAAGATATTTCTTTCCCCATGGCGAAACCCTATGGATGAAATGACTGAAATTTACTGAGAAAATATGTCAACAATTGCAATAACTAAAAATCCAGTTTTTCATGGAAGACGACACACCTTGGCATACGACATGACCATAATTGGGAGTTGATTGCAATTCAAGTATCGTTGCACAAAGGAACAGATAGCCGATATTCTTTCCAGCACTTCTTGGCGTTGAAATGATTCAAAACTTGTTGACCCAGTCTATAGCAATTCAGGATTTGGTTGTTTTGCAATTTTCAAATTACTGTCAGACTGGGTTCTTGGTGAATTAGTGGGATAGAAAGGTGCCAATGAAAAACTCGTTTCCGAGCCTATACATGATCTATCTCCTGCAACATGTACAGCTAACGCATTTGCCATTTGTATGGTAATACTTTCCAGGAGAGAGTAGAGCTCAAATTGGAACCATTACATGAAAAATAATAATAATAATAATTTTATCAAATAATAATAATAATAGTACCAACAGTACGTACATTTTGAAACCATTACATGAGACTATGTTGTGCAGACTCTTTATCCCATGTTCAACACTAAACACAAGTTCGGAGATATTATCTCTCAAATACATGCAAAACTTACAAAAAAAATTTAAAAATGAACATATCTATGTTAGACCTACTGGTACCCATCACTCACCTCTAAATCTAGATAAGATAGAGGTGAAGGGAATTCATATACAATTTTGTACAATTTAACTTATTCGCTCTGAAAAGGAACCGTGATGCCTAAATTTTCCAAAAGGGCACACCCAGCAGTCATTTCAACTATACATTCTTTCTATTCTTGTATATGTAGAAATTCATTACCTTCAGCTCTTCTTGGCATTCATGAGGTTCCGCACAGTCATCACAAGCTGTTGCCGTTCACCTTCTACCTCTGCGAATTTGAGGCTTATATCTGAATATCGTTCTTGCATATCTTTCAATTCATTTCCCATGGATTTGTTTCGCTCCTTTAAGGATGTTAGTTCAGCCATCAGTTCATCATGGTTACCACCATCACTGCTGTTTATAAGAAATCAATAGAAGTAAATTAGTTTACCCTACTCTTTGGTTTCTACAACAATCTTCTACCTATATATTGATACATGTCTTACCTTTTCATGAAGGGCACTGCATATCCATTTTCTTTCGATATGCATGCTTTCCCATTTGATGTAACCACCTTAGTGTCTTTAAATTCCTGCAACTTTTATCCATTTTTAAGAAAAAATTATGCCAAAGAAAGAAATACAAATGTATGTAATAAAACAAGATTATTAGTTGTTAATGCCACGAGGAATGTTGAAACTTGAAACCACTTAATGATAACTTTAGTCATGACAAATAAATATACAGGGTTTCCCTTAAAATGAAGGGTTTTTCTTTTCCTTCTTATTAATCATGGAATGATGGTTCTCACCTTGTGAAGTTGGTAACTGCAGAAACCAGTGTTGTACTCATTGATTTTGTTTTCTAACTCATCAATTTTCTTCTGAAGATCTTTTTCCTTTTTCAAAAAGACATTTGTGGATGTTTCCAAAGCAGCTTCCTTCAACTTTATTTGTCCCTGCCATGAGAAGTAAAAAAGATAATCACTGTGAATACAAAATTTCCATTTTCATAATCCCATTTGTAAGGAAGAAACAAACAAAAAGGGGGATTTTGATCTCAGTATGGACAGCTTGATACTGACTGATATTTTCGGTACTAGAAAACAGATGCTGTAATTGTAAACCATTTTCAGCAAACAGATTCAAAGACAAACTTGATTTTATATGAAACTTGGATGTTTAAATTTACCTCAAGCAACTTTATTGTCTCCCTCAGGCTTGCAACCTCTTTAGGACTGTGAGGAACCACGGCAGATTTATTGTTTCTTAATGGTGTTCTTGTTCCATCAGAAACAACTCCTCTTCTATTGCTCTCTTTCAACTTCTTTTCCATGCCAGTAAATGCATCTTCCTTTTTCTTAAGGTCAGTCTTTAATTGAACTACTTGCTTCCTGAGTTTTTCTTTCTCTATTTCTTCCTCAAACACCGAATGTTTCAATTTATCGCACTGAGCTTTGACGGTGTCCAGCTCTGATTGTAAGGATTCAATTGCTGCATCTTTCTCTTCCTTCAAATGCCTCATTCTCTGCAACTCCTCCTCTGACTTAGTTGCTTCCTTTTTCATCAAAGCAATCGCACTCACTAGATTATTTCTTTCTAAATTTCCTCTTTGCATCTGCTCTTCAGTTCCTTGGACAAGTGCTTTTGTGTGTTCCAGCTCAAGTTTCAAGCTTTCCGTCTGCTCAGCTTGTTCACATAGGCATTTCTTTTCGGTAGTCAGCTTGTCAATCTCAGCTTTTAGGCTACTGATCTCCTTAGAAAAAGCCCCACTAACTTCTTCCATATGCTTCTTTTGGTGTTCAAGCTGCTTAGATTTGTCATCAATTTCCTCCAACATCTGCTCTATCTGATATGATTTTAACTTTACTAGATTGGAAAGGTCACAGAGTCTTGCTTCATAATCCTCCGTAACTGATTGGAGCTCTTCCTTAGCTTTCT
Organism: Kokia cookei; assembly: GCA_039519145.1. Classification (NCBI taxonomy): domain Eukaryota; kingdom Viridiplantae; phylum Streptophyta; class Magnoliopsida; order Malvales; family Malvaceae; genus Kokia; species Kokia cookei. The sequence continues at coordinate 36,517,744 of CM076905.1, forward strand.
TGAGCAGTTCTTCCAGCTGATTTCTCTGCAAGCGTAGTTCACTAGCTTCAGCTAGAGCATTTGTAGCCACCTTCTCATTTGCATCAAATGTTGAGGCCATCTGCATGGAGAGTTTTTTAAATTCCTCTTGTAGCCTTTCAGCTGTATTTGCATTCTTCAATCTTGTCATTTGTAAGGCTTCCTCAGCTCTAATAGCTCTTTGCTCCTGCTCAACTTTGTTTTGTGTGACAGATCCTAGATCCCTTTCAAACACTTTTGCCTGTTTTTTTAACTCCTCCTCCAAGCTTCTGATGTGGGTTTCGAGTTCATTTATAGTGGCCAAAGAGTCGGAGAATTCTTTTGATTGCTTGCTGAGTTCCCTTTGCAAGCATTCAATTTGGTTCTCGAGTTCATTTATGGTAGCAGAAGAAGATGGGCACTCATACTGTATCTTCAGTTGTTCTCGCAGCCGGGTTTGCTCTAATTTGTATGAGACGTCATGATTTTCCTGCTTCAGTATCTCATAGTCTAGTGCCAGCTGCTCCATTTGTGCCTCGAGCTCATCTTTATCTCTCTTGTAGATCTCCAACTCACTGTTGAGGTCCATGACCTTCTGCTCCAGGAGAGAGGTTTCCATGGTGCCTCTGTGTTCTTTAACAAGATGTTCCGATGTGCCCTTACATTCATTCTCATCTCTGTCACTTCTTGAGATGGTGCCCTTCAATTCTTTAGCACTGCCATGGGACCCTGATTTGTTGGGAGTGTTGGACATCTCCATGTTCTTTGCATCCAACATTTCTTCTAGGTCTTGTACAGCAAGGATTAACTCAGCATTTGATTCCTGTGTCTTCTGCAGTTGTAACCGAAGATTGGAATTCAGGTCCTTTTCATATTTCAGCTCTTCTCTGATTTCTTGAACCAGAACCCAGGGATCCCCATTCTCAAACTGCAGCCTGTTTTTTAGTTTTGCATCATTCTTTTGCTTATGAAAGGCCTTCAGTTTATCACATTCTAATTTGAGTGCATCTCTTTCTTCTTTCAAAGTAACAACTTCCCGTGAGAGATCCTGCCCCCTTTTGCTCTCCTTTACAATTTGTTTCCTCAGAGTCTGCAATTCCATATCTGACACATCCACTTGCCTGGACAAAGCATTGACCTCATTCTTGAGCTTTTCAATCTCATTATCTGAACCAAGTTGGCAATTTTCTCGTGGAAAGTTGTCCTGGGAACTGTTGGAGTCTTCAGTACTCATTCCGTGATCAGAACCTGCCGACCACTCATTCTTTACATTGTCATCCTTCATTCCAAGTTCTCGTGCAGTATCAAGTTCAGAGCTACTATTAGAACTTGAAATGGTAATATCAGATCCATCAGATCCTTTATGATTTCCACGCAATTCAACATTGTGGGTGGTTTTGCTGAAAGATGCATCCTGTCAGAGATATTCACAAACAAATAAGTAAAACAAGCAAATCCATTTTCCATCAAGTTTCAACATTAAGCAAATATAAAGAGACGAAAAAAGTTAAGAGAAGAAGAAATGGTCTGGAAAACAGCAATAAGAAAACCCAAAATGAACGCTTTTTCACTTATAAATAGGAAGGGAGCCTTACTTCAATGAGATCCTTCTTAATGCTTTCATCTGCATGACCATTGCTCAAGTGGGCCTTCAAGCTCCTCTCTTGCAATTTAAAACTTGCATCTTCAGTTTCTTCCACCTCTCTGACAACGTCAAGCTCACAAATAAACACTTCTAGATTCCAGAAACAACCCCCAATAACAACAAGAATTCAAAAAAATATAAGAAAAGTGGTAAGTCTTTACCTTTGATCAGCATTTTCATGCAACCTCTGTATTGAGACCTGGTCAATACCAATGGCTTGAATTCAATTTTCAACATCAAAATTGAATAAAAATATGAGACAGAATGTATAGAGTGGGATTGAGTATACTAACATGCAAAATTGCGTTAGAGTTTGAATTCTTTAATGGAAGAGAAACGGTGGAAGTTTTATTTGCCTCAGCATAAACAGCAAAATCAATTGAAACTTCCCCAACCAAACCTCCTTTTCCCACACCCTAAAACAAACGTATATACGTTACTTGCATCATAATAAATAAATGGAAATTAAAAAAAAAAAAACTCAAAATTTTCATCAAAATATATATATCTTACTGTTGATAAAAAAAAATGATAGATTCTTTCATTGATCTTTCCAGTTTTTGGCTCCCTAACAAATTTAACGGTCTCGTAAAGTGGATTTTCCCATCGACAGTTTCCGTCCTGAACCGTCGCCTTTTCTAATGTTTTTACCGGTTTTCCCCCATCGTCAGGAATTACTGATATCATCAATGCTTGCAATTTTGACTCTGCCAACTAAATTACGCTGGTTAATATTTCAACATTTCTTAAATTGTTCAGTCACATTACAAATAGTAATAAATAAGTAAAGTAATTACTGATAATTAAAAGCTTTTGAGAAAAGAATTTAACCAAGCAAAATAGTTCAAGCAGCTTCAAAGGAATTTTTTTTTATTTTAGCAACGAGGCTAACAAAGAAAGATATAAGTAAACAGCATTACGAATTTCAGAAAAAGAAAGAAGAATTTGAAAGAACGAGATAGTACTTGAGTAGCATGGAACTGCAACTTGAAGACAGCTTTGATCCTGTCCTTGTCGCTCCTCCATCTCACCGACTTAAACATCTCCTCCGAAAACCCCGCAGGAAATCCAGGAATGTGACCGGAGCTCTGGAAATTATCGCTGGAAATTCACCATTCGATCGCTCGATCCCGATGCCGGTGGTTCAATCAAAATGCAAACACAAGCTGGAAAGCAAAGCCTATGGCGTCAACCTACACTTGGATTTCGAGTAAACAGGAGGGAGCTGGTTCAATGAGAGTGCAAAACCGAGTGAAGAACACAGAAACAAGAAAGCATTGAAAGAGAGGAGATCTAAAGATTAAAGAAGAGCTTTTTCTCTTCGCCTCCCTGCTTTCTATTTGTAAGTTGCAACAGTCTCTGCTGGAAAGCGATTGCACATATTTAAAAATATCAATAAATAACAAAATTCAAATTTTGAAGGAGAAGCTTCTTCTTCCTCATTAATTAATTAATTATGTATTAAGTCAAGGGAACACTAAAGTAAATACGTCTTCAATCTGCAGTTGAATCTGCTAAATTATCTGTTTTTAATTAAATTGATTGAATTACAAAATAAATGAAAAAAACACAAATCAATAACCATCAAAATATTAAAAAAAATGTTTTTAAATTACAAAAGAAAAAGCTAAAATTCTGATTTAACTAATTTGCTCTAATTTCGACCACTAAGGATACAAAATATATATATATATATATATATATATATATATATATATATATATATATATTTTAAATTAAGAGAAAAACGCAAAATTCTAATAATAATAAAATTAATGTGACTAATATAATTCAAATCTAAATTACATATGAAATTAACATCTATAATATTTAAATTAATATGACTAATATAATTCAAATCTAAATTACATATAAAATTAACATCTATAATATTTAAAACACTAAGTCTACTGTGCATTACGTGGAATTTATTATTATGACATTCCATCAATTTTTTATAACAAAATCCAAACACTTATTAATATATTTGACATTTGGAATTTTAATGAACGGATGACTTTAATATTGTATTTGTTTGGAGGAGCCAAATATTGGATCCTCTACCTACAAAATATATATGCAGTCAGGTAGCGCCGCCGACCACCGTAGATATATATTTGAGTGTATATAATATTCTCACATACCTGCCGTTTGGTTGATTTATATGTTAGGTGGGGGAGGCTGAAATAAGACAAAATGGTCCTACAAAATTGATTTTAAAAAGAAAATAAATGATGAAAATGAAAATTTATTAAAATTAAGTCACCGAAATAAGTACACAATAACATTAAATTACTAGCAGGTGACTAAAAGAATATTAGTTTTTTGTAGCGGTTCTTAAAATGGAAATAGTTGTTAATCATGGTGTCTAAAATGAAAATTTTTATTTTTGATACTAAAAATGAAAACTTGTAAAAGTTTAGTGATTGATTATGTAGTTTATTTGTGGATTTTTTTTAGTAAAATCAATTTAAAATTTAAAAAAAATCAAGATTGTCGCTGAGCTGAGAATAATTTTCCTGGGAAAACTGAAAGATGGGTTTAAAGAGAGACAAGCAACCCTCCATGGCAGGAACAAATTAATACCCATAAATATTCTAAAATAAACTGGGTTTCTTTGAGTTGTTGACAGCAATACACTTATTTTAATTGGATGATTAAATTAAAAAGGAGAAAAGTATTAGGTAGAAAATGAAGAAAATGGATGGTGTAAGGTGGTAGTGGTACGTGGTGGAGAGTTAGGAGGTGAAGAAGGTTAATAGCTGAGAATCAAAGAAAACCAAACATATACAGTGTGTTGTTTGGTAGGGTTGCTTTCGGGGTATATATATCTATTCTTTACTTGGCTTTAAAGCTGGTCATGCTCATGTGTTGGCTCGCTGTGAGTTTCGTGTATAAGCCTACTGCCTACGCCTCCTTTGTAAAGAAAATGAAAACTCCTTCAATAAAAGGCATGTGCAAGGATGGACGGACCAGAGACTCTGCCTAGCCAGCTACCCATTCCCCCCTCCACTCTATATGGCTTCACAACAACCGCCAACCTAATTGCTTGCGGCCTCAGCTTCACCATTAGCTCTCCATTTTGTTGTTATCATTGCCCTTTGTACTGACCCAAAGACACGTGATAGGACCATGCGACTGCTGTGTTTAGACAAACATAATCAAGTATTGTTGATAAGTGGGCAATTGGATAAGTTGCGGTCTAAGGTGTCAGCGAGGCCCTCGACTAGCGATTTCTAGGGTCCATGACTTTCACTGCAAAGGGCCACCCACTTTTTTAATGTAAGCTTAGATGAGGTGAGGGTTTATATTGTTAGGAATACATTCGTATAAATAATGAGATAATAAAAATAGAGAATAATGAATATAAGTGTTTTATGTGAAAAAATTTTAAATAGAAAAAAAATCACAGGCAAAAAAGACTTTAGCTTTCAAAAGATGACCAACCAAATGATAGTACAAGATGGAAAAAATTAAATTAAATGTATTAAATGTACATTACCCAAAACTACGAAAACAAACTAATGAATAAAACCCCAAATCTTATAAGATACTCACAAAATGGATACAAAATATTCTCCATAATCACCACAAAACTCTCACCGAAATTCATATGCAGTTACATCTCGTCACCCTTAAAAGAAAAGTTCTTTTTTTATTGGCATATCAAAATAGGGATACAAGATCCGTATAAATAAATTAAGATTAAAGTTCTAATCCTATTAAAATATTTTTAAAGTAATCCGAGTTTAACTGGAAGAAAAATACTAGGCACACCCACGTATATGAAGGTTGAGAATTTGGTTCCAACTTTCTTGAGTTGGTTTTTGGGAGGAACCCGGGGGGATTAATCCATTGGTTTCATCATTACTTAGCTTTACCATGAATTACATTGATGAAATAATGGCAACGAAAGCATCAAACCTTGTTGAGGCTTATAATTAAGCTATAATGAATGGTATCTCATTAGGGACATTACCTTTTTGGTTTCAATAACCCTAACACTAATTATGAATCAAATCAAAGATGAAGAGGAAATTTATGACCCAAAGCCAGTAAAGAGATGGCAATGGGGCCATTTTTTTTCTTTTTTTGCTCCATTTTTATATTTCTCGTCCTAAATTTGATTTTATTAGAAATTTTTGCTTTAAACTCCAACCTCAATGATGAATGATGAAGCTTGTAAAGTAAGGTAAATAGCAAAGAGAGAAAAGTAGGCTACTCCTTTGACATGTGAAACAGTGCTGTTCTTCTAATTTTCTGTTTTCTTGGAAAAAAATTCTGTAATTATTTGAATGATCTGACAACTTGAGAAGATAGAGATAATAAAGGTGCCCATTGGTGTTCCTCAATTTTATATTTATAACTAAATTCATTTTAATATTCAATCATCTGTTGCAAATTACGCTTTGTAGGCTACATCTTGGATTTCTTTTTCCTTTTTATTCACGTGAACACAGGTTCTTTTTTTTTTCTTTTTTTTTGTTATTTTTTACTTTCACTTTTCTTTTTCTTTTTTCTTTTTTCCCTTTAGCATACTAATCATACTATACGGTCGCAAAAATAAAGGTGAAAGAGTCGTAAAATTGTAGAAGAAAATCAAAAGCTGAAAGAGAGGGGATGGGGGAGAAATCATGAGGAGCATAAGTGCACACACATGAGGGGAAACAGAATGTGGTCGGGGTCGATTTTCGTAGGCCTTATAGCCTAAGGGGTCTCAATGACAAACCCGTCAAGGATCGAAGTCTGTTCCGAATACGAGAAGATTTGAGTAAAATTATAGACTTAAAAAATAAATTTTAACAAAAAAAAACTCATTTTTTAAGAGGATCGGGTTTCGGGTAAGATTTTTTGCTTTGAGCTTAGTCTGGTCTGAATTAGTCTAAATTTTATTTTATCTTTGTGTTGTAATTTCGTTGTTATATTATATAACTTTTGTTTTATTGTTAATTTTGTTACTATTTTAGAGGTATTTACTTACTAAGTTACAACTATCTTAATATTATTTAAGTATAAAGATTTTTTTAATATATTTTCAATTTATTGGGAAACATTTATTTTAATATTTTTAATGTATTTGATGTATTATATTTTTAGATGTGTTTTATATAAAAATAATAATCTACAAAAATTTAATATAGATGCATCAGATCAGGTTTAGGTTTAACATTTTTAACCTGGTTTGAGTTTGAACAATATTTTCAGAGCATATTTTAAGTCGGACCGAACCTATAAACCTAGAAAATAAACCTAAAATTTTGTATTAATCTAACTCAAACCCGACTCATGATTAAGTCTGATCTCAATGATCTTCCATTAAAATAAACATTTCGATTGTCTTTTTGGGTCATCATCGGCATCGCATAGAAGCGGGGCTTCTAACTGGGAAAACGAGTAGAGAGGTGAGAATCCGATGCAAAGATGTGGTTTGCGAGTGCCAAAAGTTGTGTGTATTACAAGGGGGGAACTCACATGTATGCGAGATGTTTTTTTGTTCAAGTCACATGCATGCTTAATTTAGTCTAAAATATTTTTTATATTTGTATGAACTAGAGAGTTAGAATTTATCCACGCACGATAGGAACACATTCACAAAGCATGAAACCAATAGATTGCAAGGAGCAACATCCCTTGACAAGGAGTTTGATCTCATATCTTGGATTGTTTAAAATCATTCGATCTAATTTAAACATTTGGATCAACTAGCATACTGTAGGTAGTCCACAGGGCATAATCCTTTAGACTACGAAGTTCATAACTCTTAGGGCTTATAATGTTTGAGCCAAGCCCAAAAACCAAACATGTTTCAGCCTGTTTTTTTCCAGGTTTCGTCTCCAACTTTGAAAATAATGATCACCCACTTCCAACCCTTGAATCACTTCGATCAAGCGGAGGGCAATTGAATAAATGATTTATAAATATTGACAATTATAAAATAGTGTCCATACAAGACATATATTTTTGTACAGAGATGTTTTTTTTCTCGATGAGAAGTCATAAAAGAGCCCCATTGAAACACGTTTTGGCAGGCATCCCACTCGCAAGCTCTCAAAGTTGCATGCTTGAAGTAAATAAAAAAAATATAAATATCATAGTCAATTAAAATTTAGTTTAATCGGTGTCATTGTTATCATAATAACTAAAACGATATGTCATACTTAAATGTATTTTTCCACATTTTAAATAATAAATATATAATCATTCATTTGAAAGCTGTGGGATGGACCCTCACCCAGTCCCTCCATAGCATTTGAATATTAAAACCAAAAATCTCCAACACAACTTCAAAATAAACAAAAGAAGTAATTAAGATTTGTTAATATTTCTGTATTCGTCACACATAAAGTAGCAATTTGTCTTTACAGAAGGTTGAAAAATGCATACTAACACTGGATAAAGACATCGGATCCTTGACGTCCCTCAACCCTAAAAAGTTGTCTAAAATACTATAAATTCATGCAAATAGTATTAATAAATAATAATAAAAGAGTTGAATTCTATACAGCACGTCGACATGATGATGTTGGGTTTCGGAAACTGGGACGAAACCCTAATTTTCTTTTATAAAAGAAATCATTTATTGGTTTTAATAGACTTGTACGCCTTGCATTGGCAGCCATTTATCAACAGCAATTGGATGTTGCCGGCCAAAGCAATAATAAGCTAGCCGGCTCCACACATCTCCAGTGCTCCCTTTCCCGTGTCTATATATAACGAAGAATAAAATTGGGTTGATCATTAAGGTACAGATATGAGGCAAGCAGGGACATACTCGGGCATACTGTCGGGCGGGATATCGGGGAAAACAGGGCCTCATTTGTTGCCGTTGGCAAGGATCAAGAAGATAATGAAAAAGTCAGGGGAGGATGTTAAGATGATTTCCGGGGAGTCTCCGATAGTGTTCTCTAAGGCCTGTGAGCTGTTCATCAAGGAGCTGACGCAAAGGTCTTGGATGGTTACCATGCAAGGCAAGAGGAGGACGCTTAATAAAGAGGATGTTGCGTCGGCTGTTATGGCTACGGACCTGTTTGATTTTCTTGTCAATTTGGTTTCTGAATCTGGTAATTCCGGGGAAGCTGCTCCTCCTTTGGAAATGGATACCTTCACGTCTTCATAGCTATGGCTTCTCTCTTCTTTATACAAATATGTAATAACAAGTGAAGTCCCCAAAGTAATTCTAAATCATTAATACATACTACATTTATGTTACAGCAATGATAAAGTTAATTGTTTATAATTGTTGATATTTTGGGTTCAAATAAATTAATTTTTTATTGATTTGTTATATAAAGAAAAATAAATAAATACACTGTAAAAATATAACTCTAAGTAAAAAAAAAAATAAACTACTCGACTTGCATTTTTGGGTAAATAACTTGAAAGGTACCTTTATTATAGGGATATGATCAAATTAGTTCCACTACTATTAAATGGATTAATTTAGTTTTTGTTTTATTAAAAAAATCAAATAAGGCTAAATTGAAATAAAGCTAACATTTACCATTTCAAAAATATCATTTATAATTTAGTAGAGTTAATATTTTGAAGTTTCAATAGTTTTGTAAATGAAATATTTTGTTTGGAATTGAATTGCAATTGAAACAAATATTTTTTTTATACAATAAATGTTGATTTTGTTACATTTTGGACTTGTTTGATCCTTTTGAATAGTATAAAGACTAAATTGACTCAATGATAAAGGGATTAATTTGATCTAGTCCCTATAATATAGGGACCTCCTAGAGAATTTAACCTGCATTTATGTCTAAAGTGAAGTATTGAATCTATTGATTAGATTTGTGATTTTCTTTTATTTTCTTTCTCTGTCGTTAAGATTTTTTTTAAGTGATTAGTTATTATTATTATTTATCATATTAGAATATAAAAATACTCATATAATTGGAGTAGCTAGCACGCCGTATTCACCGTCATCATGGACGGGGCAAAGCGAAGAATATAATTGAGCAGGGACTGAAATATTAAAAAAATTGTTATAAAGAAGACTTTTAAAATTCAAACTTTACTCATTTATTTTTTAATTTCAAAATATTTTTATTTATTTCAATTATTAAATATATTTTCAAATAAAAATTAATATGAAAGAAGTCTTAAATATATAGTACTGATTCAACATTGAGAAAAACAATTTTTTTCTCCTATATTCGAGCTTAATCTTTAACCTTTAAATAACAATAAATATTAAATATAATATTATGATTACAAACCTATATAAAATCTCTTAATGCTAAAAAAAATTAAAATTTAAAGTCTTAATGCTAAAAAGAATTGTAATTAGAAGTGAAAATATGCATAAAATTATTTCAAATGATTATATATGTGTGGAATTTATTAAATATTGTAATGATTTAGTTTTTTTTTTCTTTTATTTGATAGATTGAAAAGGTAATTGGATCAAATTAAGCTAATAATAATTAACAGGTTTTTAACTAAAATTGTTATCAAATTTATTGTATTAAATTATAAATTAAATCTTTTAAGGGATCAACATAAAATAAATTTACTTTTTGTTGATACAACGATGATTCGAATATAAACTATTCTTAAAGTATGTGAACAACTTTAAGAACAATTGGTCAATAAACCGCAACTTAAAAACGCCCAAAATTAATTTACCTTATTATCAAAAAATGTATGGTATTTCAAGAAATTTTTAAAAAATTAGGAGGGGCTAAACATAAGAATAATCCTTATTTTGAATAGAAGGCTAACCTTAGAAGATATATTTAACTAAATATTAAGCATTTTATGTTTAATGTATTTTTTTATGTGAATTGAATTTTTAAATTTCACAAATATAATTAGAGGTTCATAAGTGTCTTAAAGATATAATAAAATATTAAAAGAAACACGTATTAATTTTTTAAATATTTAATATATATCAATGTACTAAATATTCACTTTTTTATACTACATGTTTCATGTGTTTTAAAACTTGGGTTTTCTAAAATTTTAATATTTGACTAAATGGGTTGAAACATGATGGCCTTAGAATGATTTTTTTTTTTTTTTTTATGAGCAAGGTTGGATTCCATTCAAGCAGATTTTAATCATAATATTAATATATTTTGTATTTATCGAAATTTAACTTGATAATATAAAACATAAATTTAAAATTTTGTTTAAGTATTTAATATTTTTATATATTTTTCATTTACTAAAATTTTATACATAAACAATTTAACATTTTTAATACTTACATTATAATATTATATATTACTATAAATTTAAATTTTTATATGTTATTAATTAAAAATATTAGTGTAAAAAGATATAAATTCAAATTCGTTGAAACACATTTATCTTCCCAATTAAAATTTAAAAAATTTATTGATAATTTTAAGCGAACTTTAAAAAATTGAATTTAGATTTTAAACATTTGAATTCAAACCTAATTTATGTTTTAAACAAGATTAATTTTTTTTTTGTTCAAATTCATTTTCTATACCTAAAATATTTATTCAAACTCCCTAGAATTTTGAATCAATCTTCAAACTTTCCAAATTCATTGTTTGAGACTAAAATATTTATTCAAACTCTCTCAAATTTTAAATTTACAGATGCACATCTGTCAAATTTCATCAAAGCACAGTCAAAGAGGAAAGCAGGAGCAGGAAATGCACTAACAATTAGAAACCACCAAATTCATAATAATCTATCCTATCCTTCAAAAAAAAGAAAATGATAATCTAAAATCATACACCGAAACCAGGCACATCAGTCAAAACTCGTTGCTAAACAACTTTGATCATGAAATTAGGCCGATAAGCAACCGAACACTACAGTTTCGGTAACCCCACCAGGGCTCAACAACTCCTTGCTTTCTACACGATATGTCGGTGGCAGCTGCTGCGCCATGTTTTCCTTTCCCTGTTTCTTGCTTGCCTCCACCTCCACCCTGTTTCTCCTCTTCCCACCAATTCCACCTGTTTTCTTCTCCATCCTTCTCGTCATAACATACTCTTCGGGTATGAAAACATCCATTACACCCACTGTACTCGGAAGCTTATAATGGGTAAAGATCTGAAAGACTTGTATTATTTATGGGAAAAGTGAGAGAGGGGATACCATGGGCGTTGGTCCCATGTATCTGCTTAAACTGCCTACTCTTTTTTTTTTTTTTTTTTTTCCCCTTTTTTAGGCTCTTAGGCTTTGGGCTTCCAAGGTGCGATTGTTTTGAAAAACGTTAAGAGGCCAGGGAAAATCTAAAGTGTGAACTGAAAGAGGGACAAGACAATGCCATGTGTTGGGATTATGGGACACGTGTTAATCCTTGAATCGTGATGGAACCAAACCAAATATTGGTTTTCGTTCCTAATGGTCCTGTTTTAATTGATTGATTAATATAACGGGGAGTTAACATGAGTGAAAGAGATTAATCCAATCACATTTAAACATGTATTTTGAAGGGTGCTATGCTCTTCTCACGGGGCACGTAGTAGATCCCTTAGCGGTTCGACTTCAACTCTTTGCAATGCATTCTTTATTGATACTTGGATGTTTGTCAATTCATCACAAATTGGAACAAGCTTAACCGAGGATGAAATTAGAACATCTATTTACGGAGGATGGAATTAAGCTAGCAATTTTTTATCTCGTCATTTTTAATAGTCTACATCTTTAAAATTTTTAAATGATTAAATTAAATATTTATTATTTTAAAAGATCAAAGTGTAATTTTATCATATATTAATTTAAAATTTTATAAATTATAAAGAGACTAAAAATTAAAACTTTTATTTTAGTGGACCTTGTCAAACCCTTGAGCTTAACTACTTAAGTCTCAAATTAATTATTTAATATTTTCAATGTTTTCTATCCAATAATCTTTTATTGATACAAGATAAATTTGGTTTGGAAGGGCAATATGTTTATCTTTGATGAAGTTAAAAATAGTAGTAACAATAAAATTAATTACTATAGTAATAAAATTAAAAATAATGGTAGAATATGTGTTTGGATTCAAATGCAGTTAGAACGGTGAGGGAATGAATTAAAATGGATATTAAAAGCATTACATTAAAACTTATATACAAAAATGTTTTCTTTTTATAAAAATTAGTAAAAATCTGTGAAATTATCATTTTAATTAATAAAATAATATATATCACAATATTTTTATAAATATTTTAATTAAATGTTTTATTAATCATTTAAAATTATTATATCAAGACTTAAAAACGATTTTACTATTAATTAATGGCCGCTAATTCTATCATCATTTTTTTTCCATAATAAATATATATTGTAAAGGAAAAAGGATATTAAGCTATAAAAAAAATATAATTCTAAAATAAATGGTGAGGAAAAACCTTGTTTATCTCCGTTCTTCCGAAAGATAGAACTCCCTATTCTTAAGTACTCATAAATGCAAAAAAAGAAGTATAGGGATGGAGCTTTGATTTCGTATCCTTAATAATCGTAAACCCATATCCTCCACTTCTTTTCTTGAGTTGCATTACAAATTTTACCCTTCCAATCTCCCTTTATGAAACTCACTTAACCAAGCCAAAAACACATATCTTGTTGTTTTCCATTGAAGCGTTTCCTCTGTAGTTCTATTCTTTTTAATCCCTTTTCTTCATTGTTGCAATTGAATTTTTTTTTTTTTCCATTGGAAATATAATTTAAGAGGAAAATGACTTTCAGTGGAACAACAGACAAATGCAAGGCTTGTGATAAGACTGTTCATGTTATTGATTTATTATCAGCTGATGGTGTTTCTTATCATAAGACTTGCTTCAAATGCAGCCATTGCAATGGTGTGCTGGTGGTATATTTCTTCTCTTAATCCCTACTTCTTTTTTGCTTTCATGAATTAAAATTAGATTCTCACGTTTCTTTTTATAAGTAGATGGGAAACTATTGCTCAATGGACGGTGTCCTGTATTGCAAGCCACACTTTGAGCAATTGTTCAAGGAAACCGGCACTTACCAAAATAAGAATGCAAAACCCTCCTCCGAGAAGTCGAATGGAACGGTATTTTACTTCTTTTGGAAAATAAGGTTATGGATATTGAGATTGGCATTTACATGTTGATTATTTTGGCAGGGAAAGGCTCCTAGCAGATTCGCATCGTTCTTCTCTGGTACACAAGACAAATGTGGTGTCTGTAAGAAAACCGCATACCCCTTGGAGAAAGTGACTGTGGAAGGAGAAAACTACCATAAAGCATGCTTTAGGTGTTCACATGGAGGTTGTGTACTTACACCATCAACATATGCTGCACTGGAAGGCTTCCTTTACTGCAAGCATCACTTTTCACAACTCTTCAAAGAGAAAGGCACCTATGCTCATCTTACAGAGACATCTGCTTCCAAGAAAAGTTCAGCTGCACCTTCACCTGAAGTAAGGTCTGAAGCTGAATCAGATTCCGAATCTAAACCCAAAGAAGATGAACCACAACCTAAAGCCGAAGCAGCAGAAGAAGAAACAGAAGCATAAAACCAGTACTAGAATACTCATTGAACCTTCAAGGGACATCTATAAACGCAGGCAAATTTTAAGTGTATTGAAACGTAGGGAGGGTCCTGTGTACGGGGTAATTTTTTTTCAGGGTTCAATTTTTCACCATTGCATGGCAATTGAAGTCAATTGAATTCATTTTTTTCATTGCTTTACATGTTTCTTTCAAATCTCTTACTCTCTCTTCCTTTTTCTTTTCTTTGCGAAGCATTTTCTTCCAAATCAATACTTAATAGGAAATTTATAAAATATTTCTCAAATAGCACTTTATCGATAAATCTAATTGGGTTAAATCACTTTTCGGAGCTTCAACTTGGCAATTTTTTCCACATTGGGACTTGAATTAGACAATTGTTCCTACATTGGGACTTCAACTTTTTTTTTTTGTCTAAGTTAATCCTTGAACTTGACAATATATTGTTCCAATATTGGGGCCTTAACTAGGCAATTATTCTCACATTAAGACTTGAACTATAGGGTTTTTAAGGACTAACTTTGGCAAAAAAAAGTTCAAGACCTATTGCAGGAATAATTGTCAAGTTTACGGCATAACTTGGACAACGAATAATAGGCTCCAATGTGAGAACAGTTGTCAAGTTTAGGACCTAACTTAGACAAAAAAAAAATCAAGTCCCAATACTAGAAAAGTTGTCAAATTCAGGCCCCAAAAAGTGGTTTAACCCAATCTAATTCAACCTTAGGTATTGTTGATAGAATGTGCAATACGGAGGAGGATGTGGTGGTGCTAAAGAGGCCAATTCACCTTAAGCAGTGGAGAGCCGAAAAAGATAAGAAAACACGAAGAAAATTGAGGAGATCGAGGAAGATAAATGCTTAAAGATTGGTGACGGGTTCCAAAACCTCTTTCTCATCATTTGGGAGGGTATTTATAGGAAAAACCCTTTTTTTTTGCTAGCGTAACCTGACAGGCCGTTATAAAAAGAGGTTTCAATCATGGAGTACGTGAAGGGTTTGCACTGTGGATCCCATTTTATGATTCATTTAGGCAATATGAAGTTGTTAAGCACAAGTGGTTTACATTGAGATATTTCTCACCGAAAAGCTGGTTGCTGGACCATGATGAGTGGGCAACTACACAAGTAGGGAGGTGTTTCACGTGTCTAGTGGATGGTCTGCATCAGTCTAGGATGGTGGATCATCCGAGGAGAATCTGGGTGAATGGAGAGGCACCGTGGATTGCTTTCTGTTATTCACATAGGGTTTTCTAGATTTGTCACATGCAAAGCTCGGGTGGTAGATGTAACAATTGTCTCCTTTTAAGTCGAAAGTTGGGTTGTAAAGTGGCTTGCCTTGAGACATTCTTGTCCAAAAGTTGTACAAGAGTGTGGGATAACCGAGAGGTATGCCAACATAGTAAATATGTACAATACGTCATTTGAAGCTAAAGAATCACCATAAAACTTATTGAATACTCCTCATCAATGCTAATTAGAACTAACCGTGTTTGGGGGATTGAAACAATGATGAGCAACTGGTTGGGGATGACAGATGTTGAGTTATTATTGGCCGCAGAGTCGCGAAGTGAAATGAGGCGTTTTGAAGGAGTATCTATATATACTTTGTCTCTTTGCTTGAAGCACCATTTTGCTGCTTGAAATTCTTAAAGTTTCTTTCTGTAATCTCGCTTTTGTACGATTATTCTCATCGACGATATATTTGTTTTCTGGGCTTTTTACTTGATTCTTCTTGTGTTTCTCAATTTAAAGCACTTCATTCGAGTTTCTGGTTGTCGTATCACCATTATTTGTGGCTATTCTTGACATTTTCAATGCAATTGTTGTAAACAATGGCTAGAAGAGGTACAAAAAATACTAGGGCCCTACCTTAATGGATGGTCAGAGAATGGAGAGTAATTCAGAAGGGTCCGACGAAAGAAGCTGATAAACCAGTAGGTGGTGCTTCTTATCCCTGCACTACAATAGATATGGAGATGTGGCGGCTATTAAGATGTCGTGAATTACTCTATAAACATTATAAATACGACATCAACATCGCGACTGGGTGGTATCCTCTGAGTGGGGTTTCCGAGCATAACTATGATAGTGGAAGGCCATGCTTTTATGTTCCTTTACGCCTTCTCGAAGTTGGATTTACACTACCTTCTCCTCCTTTTATTTGCGACTTGTTATATCTTATAGTGTTGCACTTGGGCAGCTCATCCTATGTAAGAAAAGAAACAACACATGGTGCCTCTAGTACCCGTACTCCAGTACATGTACTATGTGGAAGAAGTCGATCAAACCAAGTTTCCGAACTTGTTCAATGTGGCCATGACGACTGAAAACATGTTGTATTGTATAGAGGAACAAACAATTTATAAAAGGAAAGTAAGATAATGAGAACGTAGTTCGGATTCACCAATCCACAATAATAATTGCATTCCCAACAATGAATTTAATTGTTACAATCATTCACCCCAAACAACCTCGTTTTACAATAATGTTTACTCTCTAATAAAATGCCTAACACAAAAAGTAAAGATAAACAAATAACTAGCCAAAAGCACTCTCACAAGCACACACAAATCAACAACAATGCAACCTATTTATAGGTTGATATGAGGGCTATTCAATTGCTTTTTGATAAGCTTAAAACTCTTAGATAAATGTTAAATTTATCTCTTGAATTATCTTCAGTAAATATTCCGTAATTCTTCCATGTCCAGACAAATTCAAATAAATTTAGCCTCCAAGTAAGATAAGGATAAGGATATGGACGATGTTTGCAATCAATCAATCACTCCTATTCAAAATAAAATCCATCATCCAAGTAAAAATAATTAATTGTTTTAATCTAAGAATCATTTGTTGATAGAAAACTAACCAAGTAAAAAATACCAAGAAACTTACTGCACTTATGTTGTCCTAAATAGATGTCCAAACTGTTGTCCCAACAATATGTCCAAACAGATGTTCAAACAAGGCATAAAGCAGAGTATTCCAACAAACAGTTCAAAGAAATATTCAAACAACGAATGTGGCTTCAGCATTTTGGACAACAAGTTTTAACGTAACATTTATTTATTAAAATAAAAATTTTATAAATAAAAAAATTAAGGGAAAAAATCATGAAAAAAACTTAAGCAAATTCAACTCTCCCCTTTTAACATTAACAACAACTATGTTCAAGTTGGGTAAAAAAATATAGCTTGAGGTCAAAAAGGATAAAAATCGAATTCTTTAGGTTATTGCTCAAAATGAGCTTATTGCTTCTAAGGTTGTGAGGTAATTGCTCAAAATGAGCTTATTGCGTCTAAGGTTGTGCTTGAGAGTGTGATTTGAGATATATAGGTGAAGATGATGTATTGGAGACTCAATAAGTGGAAGGTAATGCCAATAACTCTGCAACCGGTTCTTAGATTGATGGCATGATGATGTAAGATGTAAAAATTGAGTTCAGAGTAAAGGTTACGGTACAGATGATTGTGGGTGAAAGTGTTTCTTAATGCTTTGCAAAATTGACAATGATTTAATAACAAGACTAGATGTATAATAAATAAATTATTATTTATAAAATGAAACTAAAAAAAAAAATGTTTGAATTTGATTTAAGTTTGTTGGAGGATTTTTTTAATAAAATTATTATTTTAATAAATAAATTTCAGAGAAAGAGAAAAAATAAATATTCATTTATTTATAATTGCAATAAAAGAAATAAAAGGCGAAACAAGGAAGGTTTGAAGTCATAGCTGGATCGTCCTTAAATTTAATGGCAATAAAGTCAAGGCGTGACAAGATTTTCCCTTTGAGTCTACGTTTCAGCTAAATTTGAAGGCCAACACGCCTTAATTGCTTCTGCCTTCTTTCACTAACATTGACCCACTTTCTTATCTGTTTTGACAGCAAAATGCCACACCACTTACTATCCCAAATTTGTAATAATCATCTCCACACCATTCTTAAACTGGGTTTCTCACCAAAAAAAGAAACCGTCACTGTATGATAATGTAATAATGTTGGATATCGTCGTAAATCCTTCCTGATGATATAACCAAAACGAGAAGCTTTGCTTTCTGCTTATATGAAACTAGAAAACAAAAAACATGAGTCATGTGAATGTCTATTGACCAAACTACCCTGCTCTCCCCCTTCAGTCCTTCGCGTTTCACTTTCTACTTCCCTTCTCTCTATCTTCTCTTGCAATGCAAGTGCCATATCAGAGTTCCTCAAGAAACTTCTAATACTTTCTTTTCATTTTATTTGTATTTCCAAAAATCATTCTTTTAAAACTCTTGAATCACCGCTTTCTTTGTTAGGTACTTTTGTTTTTTGGGGCGTATTTTTGTTTGTAAAGCTTGTATCTTTTAAAGAAAAGTGAAAATGGGTATGGGAACAAGCAATTTTGTGATCAGATGGATCAACTTCCTTACTATGGTATACCCTTCTTTTTGGGGTTTTTCTCTTGCTATGATATTATCACAAATGGGTTTGATTTCGTATTGTGGGTCACATTGCCAGCTTTATTTATGCTCGTTCGTTCTTAGATTGAAGTCTTTTTGGGTTTTCTCTTTAGTTTCTTAAGCATTGAGCTGGTAGACCAACTCATTGTATAAATTTGCAGGAAAGTTACTATTTTTCTAGCTGTTCTACCATAATCTGTTGCTTATTTAGATGGTTCTGCTTTAGTTCTAGTTCTTGTACAAGTAAAAGAGAAAACTTCGAATTCTTTTGCCTTGTTTTTGGGTTATTATATGTTTGTTGTGTATGCTTTTCAATGGGCAGCTTTTAGCTATTGCTGTTGCAATTTTTGGGGTATGGATGAGCACTCATCATGATGGATGCCGAAAATCCCTTACTCTTCCAGTTTTAGGCCTTGGTGGTTTCATTTTTGTAGTGTAAGTTTTCATCACTCTGTTGTTTATGGTTACTCTAATTCTCTATCTCTGTATAGGAAACTTACAATTACAGTTGTTTGTTCGAATTTTAGATCCATAATCGGGTTTTTGGGGGCGCTGAAGAAGAACGCCATACTATTGTGGATTGTATCCTTATATAACTTTTTAGTTTTTAAGAATTCTAGAAATTTTGTTGCTTCAGTTATCTCTTAATTTCCTTCTTGGGAATCCTTTGACTCTTTGGCTTGCAGTATTTGATATTGTTATGCATGATTCTGGTGGCGATCCTGGTATTCACGGTGTTGGCGTAAGTATTTTTAAATCAACTTCAAGTTCATAGATTTTTCGGGTTTTACTATGAAGTAGTGATCCCGGGAAAAAGCTTGTTGTGTTTTATAGCTAATGCTATTCTATCATCTTAAGTTCAGACTTCTCGAGCAACAAATGATTGCTGCATTACCCTATTTTTTTTCCTTTAGGTCTCGACCTTTTCTTTACGGTTTAATTTGTAAGGTTACCTTAGGTTATATGTTTCCATGACAATTTCCCATGCTTACTTTGTTTGCATCATTGGAGGCCTTCTTTTTTCCTCATCGTTTTACGAGAGCTTGCAAGTTATACAAATTGATTTTATGCCTTTTCTTGCAGGTTCATTATAACAAATAATGGATCTGGTCATAGTGTGTCTGGCTTGAGGTATGGAATATGCACTTCAATGGAAGATTTTTCTCATTTCCTCTATGTGCTGAATCCGTTTTTCTCTTCCATGAGTGTTTTCTTTGATACTTGCCTCGAAAAAAATGTATCATTGTTGTTTTGCGATTCGGTTTAGTGAGGTTGGTTTATGACCCTAGTCTCTTTTATCTTCTTTGCTTATCAGATACAAGGAATATCAGCTTAAAGACTATAGTTCATGGTTTCTAAAGCAGGTGAGGCTTTCAATTTTACTGGCAACGTAAGTTCCTCTTCATTTTGCCGTATTTAGCATTTACCTTTGTTTTTTGTCAGCTGAATAATACCGATAATTGGAAGCGACTGAAGAGTTGTCTTGTGAAATCCGAGGATTGCAACAACCTAGCAAAACAATACAAGGTCTACTTTTTAACTCTCGAGTGGTACTTGGTCCTTTGAATCTATTCTAATGCTTCAAATCGGATTTTCAGACTCCTAGGCAGTATAAGATGGCAAAACTGACGCCTATTGAAGCTGGTTGCTGTCGACCACCATCCGAGTAAGTGTCTTTTTCTTCTTATTTTTCCGGGTTTGGCAGGCTCTATTCAGTCGTACCTATTTTTAATCATGTTTATCCATTTAACTTGGTCAAAGATGTGGTTATCCCGTTGTCAATGCTTCGTACTACGACTTGAGCTTTCATCCAGTTAGTTCTAATGAGGACTGCAAGCATTACAAAAATTCTCGGGTTGTGAAATGCTATAATTGTGATTCTTGCAAGTAAGCATTTTGGTATTCTTACATCCCATTTCATCTATTGCATACAGTTCTCACTACCATTTGCTGTCTTTTGATCGCCTCTCAGGGCAGGAGTTGCACAATACGTGAAAACGGAGTGGAGAGTCGTCGCAATCTTTAATTTGGCACTCTTTGTCGTCTTGGTAAGATTCTCTTTTATTGATTGTTTTTCCGACCATCTCCAGATCTCTTTCCTCAGTTGCAGCAATAAAAAAAAAAAATTCCATTCAACTCGATTCCATAGAGATAATTGTTAATTTGTTTGAGTGGTGTGGTTTTGCTATGGCAGTCGATTATATACTTCGTGGGATGTTGTGCAAGACGAAATGCCGGCCGGACAAGGCAGTCTAAAGTTTGAAAAAGTGATGAATCGTGGTCAAATTCACTCCATTGTTGATTCTTGGTCAGCAAAATCAACCACCATTCTTTGAGATCCTTGTGTTTGTCTACTGTTTTCTTTTTTAATTCGCATCGAAGGAAAAACGAAGGAAAGAGATGTCTGATTTCAAGGGTTTTGGAAGTTCATCAAAGCTTGGGCTTTTGGGCTCATATCAGATCTGAAGTGGTATAAGCCTACTGTGGAGTCACATGCAAAAAAAAAAAAAAATGTTTGTAGAAATTAATTAAGACTTAAATTAGATGAATTGGTAGGGGGGGAAATCATTGTTTTCAAATTTTATATTTAATTTAATCTTTTTATGGTTCAATTCAGAATGTAAAAATTTAATTAAAACATTGTACTCAACGTTGCTGTTTGGCCATAAAATCCCATGTTTATTTCAAAAGAAAATTCATATTGCATTATCAGCTCATTTACACTAATTAAATTTGATATTCTGACTGGACAACACTTAATCGGACTATTACCTTTTTCA
This sequence comes from Kokia cookei, assembly GCA_039519145.1. Taxonomy (NCBI): domain Eukaryota; kingdom Viridiplantae; phylum Streptophyta; class Magnoliopsida; order Malvales; family Malvaceae; genus Kokia; species Kokia cookei. The sequence continues at coordinate 36,539,070 of CM076905.1, forward strand.
GCACCAAATTCTTGAAATAATTATGTATGTCCTAGTATTTAATTAATGTTATGCATACGTGTAACCAATTATCGAGAAACTAACTAAAATCAAATTAAGAAATTTTAAAAATTATCTTTGCATCAATGATCAAATCAATTATTCGGAATTATTGATTTATTAATTTTCATTTACGATTTTTATTTTGACAATTTTAATTTTAGTTTTAAATTTCACAACCCATCTATTTTTTTATTTTATTAAAAAATATAATCATTAATGATTATTATGAATATAACCTTAATCACTCTTACTAATCCTTCCACAAAGCTAGAGAGATAAACATTAGGAATTGTTGAAATCGTGATAGGTCTCCACATGCTATCTTTATGAAATACACGTTAGCCAAAGTTTTCTTTCAATTTTTGCTTAATTGCTTGTTAATGCATATTTTTCTTCCCTTTTTCATAGCATATCATACGCTTTCTGGCCTCAACTTGGTAATTATTTTTATCTTAGGATTTGAATTTTTTTTTTTTAAATTAGATTCTTAACTTGTCAATTTTTTCACATTGGAGCCTGAACAATTTTTCGATCTGAGTTAGTCCATGATATTTCCTTAAAAATCTTAAAATTTAGGTTCTAATATAGAAACAATTATCAAGTTCAAGCTCTAATACAGGAACAATTGTCAAGTTCAAACCTCGATATGAAAATAATTATATAATTAAGACACCAATGTGGGAACAATTATCAAATTTAGGGGGGAAAAAAAAGAGTTCATACTCTAAACAATTATTAAGCTGAAAGCTTAATTTAGAGCGAAAAGAAGTTGACGCACAGCATAATTGTATGTTGAAATTAGGATTGGACCACCTATTCAATGACCAATTAATTAGGGGCCCCATTAGGAGCTAAAATAGGAGAGCATCAACGAAATTTTCCATCTAATGGCCTACCAAGAAACCAGCCCTGTTAGGGTATGGCGTAGGGGTACATCCCTCTCTAGCTAAACAACACCTGACCGAAGAATATATGTATATATAGCCTCTTTAAATGTTCCCCATTGCATTTTGGTCCTCCCATCACTAAATTAATCCTTTGATGATAAATATTTATTTTGGTGTTTTAGATTAAAGGTGTAACAATAAATCTAATCCTTGGATTTTTATATTTTTGTTCAATTTGACACTTGCTCTTTTATTTTGGAATAAGTTGATTTTAAAATTTTCATTGTTGACATCAATAAATAATTTAAAATAAGATATACATATATATATATATATATATATATAATTTGATTAAAAGACGAAAATGCAATCATATAAAGACTTTATGATAGTGTATCAATTATGAGTCCAAAGTGTATGATGCATAGATCAAAAAGTTTTAGAAGTTTACATAATACAATATTTCAGAGAAATACAATAAGGGAAAATAACATTGTGTTGCATGCAAAATTTTGTAATTTCGTTCCAATTCGAACATGCCATTAAAGGAAAAAATAATATTGAAGTAGCAATTTTCGAAATAGACTTGTTTAAGAGTTATGGTATTCACTTAAGTTCGAAAATTCATTCAATATTTGAAAGGATTTAATTAAAAATATTAGATTCGAAAAGTGAATTGGGATAAAAAAATGTTTGAAATATGAATTTGACTCGGACTTGAACATTTACAGCTCAGATTCAGTTAGACTCATTTTCTAATATTTTATATGATGTAGTTTATTACATATAAATTAAATTTATAGTAATATATAATATTATAATGTAAACATTAAATAAATGTTAAGTTGTTCATATGTAAAATTATTAAATTTTAAATTAAAAGACAAATATTTTAATTTTTTTTAAATAATATGGGAGTCCTAAAATGTACTAAAATTAGTCATTTACAAATACGGCTAGGCTTGGACAAAATTCCAGTATCATATTTCAAGTCAGGTCGAGCTTGAACAAACATAAAATATAATAAAACTATATTTAAGTCCAACTCGATTCATAAATAAAGTTTTCTTTTCATTTGAATTTCTTTGATATTCAATAATTATATCGAGCCTTCGTTATATTCAAGTTTGAGTCATGTTAAACTTTCAAACAAGAAAACTCCCTCCTAATATTATATTTTTAATCCATAAAATTGGAAGCAGAGAAGTTACTTATAAAGAAGATGAAACTTGTTGATGTACAATATCGATGGTAGGGTTAAAGAATGAGGAGAAGAATTTTTTTTTTTTTTCAGCCATCCCCCGATAATGAAGATGAACTCCTTTTTTAATATTTAAATTATGGGTATATCGAGTCGGATCCCGGATCATATTATTTTTATTATAATTATATATAACAAAACTGTAGATGAATTGTATAGCACAGTACCTAATTATCCCCTAAAATCATACACTTCCTCAAATTCGAATCCCATAAAAACTTTCCATTTCTCTTTCCAGGAAAATTATCAGCGGTGGAGCAATAACATCTTTGTCAGCTGATGTTGTGACTACGACTTTCGACTATCACTTTATATTCCCCCTCTAAACCCAAAGTGTGTAATATCATAAAGCAAACAAGCTTGGCATTAGATATATATATATATATATATATATTCCAATTATAAAGCTTTGATCCTAACTTTTTTTTCATCACAAATCTTTTCTGCATAAATCGATCTGCCAGTACTCGTATCATTGAAACAAGCTTCAAAACATGGAGCCCATGATAGCAATATGACAACATGAAACTCCCCCTATCTTATTCAAAGTTAACCCTACTGGACCACCCTATAATTCTTTGATGACTAGCCTTTCTAGATGCAACTGAAAAGAAAAATGCAAAATACCTTGAGAAAGTAGTTTCGTTTCATGAAGGAACCTTTTATGAACATCTCCATGTTCATTCGAGCATCAATAATTGATCTTCGCAAACCCAAATTGGGATTAAGATTTGATCCAAATTCAACCCTTTTTCTGTTACTTTTTTTCATCTTTCACAATCTTGAGCTTTCAAAGGCATCCTAAAAGCAACCATATCTCCATTACAAAGTTGGGTCAGAGATTACTAGTTTCATATGGGTGTGTTGGCAGGGAGTAATTAATAAGAGGGTGACAGATTTAGACAAAGTTTGAAGGGTGTTTCCGTCATTATACAAAGCTGAATTTATTGCTAGATTTTGACAACGTCTTTCACCATTGGTTGCTGCTTAATGCTTTGATCTCGTATCAATACAGACCTACTAACTGCCTCTTTTTTGAAGTGCATCAACTCAATTCCACAAACACTTCGTTTCCTGCCCTTTCTCTTTGATTAAAATCATGAGAATAAGGAAACCCAGATTCTCATTTTTGTTGTTTATTATTATCATTATACTCTCTTCCACCATCGGCTTCTCAAGTTGCCGATACAACCATAGAAGTCTGAGTAATGAAGATGAACAACCAAGCAAGACAGGTTTCTTCGCATGGCACTTCCATACAAAGTCTTCTGAGGAATCTAAAGCAGAAAAGAGTCGACCAATTCATGAAGTTTCCTATCGAACAGTTCCAGGAGGACCAAACCCACTTCACAATTGATTACTCTATTTTTCTTTTTTGCAGATTTTTGGCTGCTTGATTGTAGTGCAGGCTTTTTTTTATGCCCCCCCCCCCTCTCTCTCTCTCTCTCTCTCTCTCTCTCTCTTCTTGATAGTTATGTATATAGTAGATACAGTTTGAGAGTAAGCATGCAATTGTTCTTTTTTTCAGAAACTTTGATTCTCAAAAGAAGTTAAGTCCTGGAATGTAAATAGGTGTATCTTTTATGCACTGATACAAGGTAGTTAAATGGATGAATGTATATTAATTTTGTAGACTGATGTTGTTCTGCAATTAATAATTACAGGCAAGGATGTGTTTTTTGCAAAATAAAGAAACAAAATAAACAAAAAAATTTTTTTTTTCTAACTCAATTCAAAATTTCAATTCATTTGAATTAACTTTAAAAACTCAAATCGATCTTGAATTTTTTTTTCTTTTACTTTTCTTATAATGGAAATAATTTTCCCTATTTTTTAACTTCAACTATTTTTGGAAATTTTATCTATTTTCATTTAATTGTTTTAATTTCCTATGTATTTTTATATTTTTATAATATTTTAATTTAAAAAAATTAACTTTTATCATTTTATATAGAAATAAGGTCAAATTGACATAAAATATAAAAGTTGAGGACTAGAATTGTCAGTATACCAACTAAAAAAATACCATTGTTAACCACTTAATGATTGGGTGACAAAAAAAACAATTTCAAAAATTATTGATCAAATTGTAACTATTTTATTTAAGTGACCAAAACAAAAATGTAAATATAGTTGAGTGATTAATGGTGTAATTGACCTTACAATTAAATTAAATTATATAAAAAATCAAATGTAATTAAATTAAAAGTTATGAAAAAAATTGGATTTCCTAACATTAACTATCTTATGTAAAGTAATAGAAAAGAATGAAGAAAGTTATTTTTAAGAAAAATAAAATTAAGATTTTGAATCGTCGTGAGAAAAGAATCGAAATCTAAATTTAAAAACGAAAAAAAAAAAAAAAGCTCGTTGAAATTTGGATTTTGTCATCAAAAATAGGATTTGGATGAGGTTTTCAACAAATTCTTGAAATTTCCGCTACTAAAGTTCTTGGGTGATGAACATTTTATAAATTTAAAAAAATAAGAAATTAATAGTCAAATTTTTTTGATTAAAAATGCTCATGTATCACAAAATGATTGGTTAAGAGATTTTTTTAACGACTGAGATAATTTTGATAACAGAGTATAATTTATGTACCACTTTGAATAATAGAAAATATTATAAGTACCACTCGTGACAGGAAAAAAAAATTTAAATACCAAATTTAGAAAAATGAGTATAATTCAAATACCATTTTATGATTTAAGCCAAAAAAAAAATTTATACCCGTAAACAAGACTAAACAGATTGAAGTGTCTAACTGAAGTTGTCTTCCTACGTAATTGTTGAAGAAAGAGACTCATAAAGTACCTGCTCCCATGATGTCCTCTCACGAACTATTTTGACTGGTACAAGAAGATTAAACTCCATAACGAGAGCATTTAAAGCTTGTCTTGAAGTACAACTTTCCTGGGGTTTTAAAATTATACAGAGAAGCAAAGTTGAATGGTCACTCATTGACCAGTGGGCAAAACCAGGGATGGGTCATAAGATCAAGCAGACAACTTTAAATATGGGTACAAACGAACCCCCGGATATTACCCTAAACTATCATCACTCCTTTTTAATATATGTACCAACATGCCGAAGCATACAACTCACCCACTTGCATCTGATCCGAACTTAAATTATTACCAGATTTTCGGTGGAAACAGTACTGATTTCAGGTATAATAAAGTGCATGTCCCATTGCAATAACGTGCAACCGGTAAAATGCCTCAAGAATCTCACGCTCGGCTCTCATTAGAAAGATACATCGCATCTTATCCCAAAAAATAAGTTGGCACATACACTATATACTTTAGGAGGAAAATCAAAGCGCGAACTTCATTGCCAAACTGGTCTTTGACGGAAAGAATGATTTGCAACTTCCAAAAATGCCCCCACAAGCAATCTTAGACATCATTAGAGCTGACAAAAAAAAAATACTTTTGTATTCAAAATCCCAATCATGTGACTTAACATTGTAAGTTTTTTATTCACCAGAAAAAGAGGTGCAACCAGTAGGCTTTCCATTCTAGAAATTTTGAGTTCAAAGTTTCAAAGCATGCACAAATCAAACAATAAGAAAATGTAGTAATTGTTGCTATTGTTACAATTTAACAATTGGACCGATATTGTTGCTACATACATACAAGGGAAAGAAAAAAGGATTTTGATTGCTTGGTCTACATAGATATCCACCATTCAATTTAGTAGGGCATTGTAAGTGTACTCATAGCATATAGCATTGATGGAAGCATGGTGATTGTTGGAGTACCGAGTTATATATAGCACCGTATGAGTTTGTAAGATTATACGGGTTTAACCGTAAGTCACAGCCGGAACCCTTGTAATACCTTGTTCTATATAATGAGAAATTATCTTATTCATCATCAGTGATAACCTTAATAAATACGGTGGTGGCCAGCAGCCCATAGAGGTCGTATTAGATCTGCAACTGACTTCAAGAATTTTTAAGAGACTGGAAAAGTTCTGGAAGATGTGCATTGGTTAGCTTGGCCTTCTTGGAGAAATCTTTGTTTTTCTGTCTGGGTTTGGGTTTGGAGGTAATGCCTTGGACTTGTGCAGCAGCCCTCCTTTTTGCTGTGTTAGTAGCAGGTTTCATTCCATTCTTTTGGAGATCTTTTTCAATGTCGAGCATGTCTCGTGGCAATTCAATAGACCGAAATAGCTCTTTAAGGTCATCATCAACCTTAATAGGCACCCTGGGATCATTTGGGAAGGCAATGTCCTCCTGAGAATCAAAATTTGATAGCAGCCAAATCTGACCTGCAGCTTTCAGACCCTACAAAGAGAACAACTATATCAGCAGCCATTGCAACAAACATATTAACTTACCAGCACTATTTAAATGAATTTTGTGCCTATGGTAACGTATTATTTAATATATAAAAAATTAAGAACTGAACAAGTAGATTTGTGAGAAAAAAGTTCCCCTCCATCCCTCCCTTAAAAGCCAAAACAACATAGGCAAAATGAAAGCAATAGAATGGAAGCCATTAGAATAATTTACAATGATAATAAATGAAACTGTCACGAAAATCTCCTAAAACCCAACTCTGAAGTCAGTTTCCCTTTTACAAGGAAATTAGCAACTGATAGTCCACACCAACTTATCCAAGCATAGTTTCATTGAGAATTTTATCAATAATGCTTACTAAGGCCTCGTTCTCCATTGTGTTTGGGGTTCCAAAAGCACTTTTCAACAGCAAAAGCAACGGAAAACAATTAGCTTTTGGAGTCAAAAGTGCTTTTCCACCCAAACACAGAAGCTGGGATTTCAAAACTTAAACCTTCCAACTCAATGTTATGTGCATAACAGCTCCCAAGATCTCCCACTTTATGCACAAATATAAATCATCTGTGAGCAAAAATAAGGTGTTGCACTCTTTGCTTTTATGACATTTAATTGTTAGAAAAAGTAATAAAGAAGCAAAAGAAATTTAGTAAAGAATTTAGGTACTAAAGGCTTCAATAGAATTATATAAACTGAAAGCTAAGTCAAGACTTATTACAGAAATTATATGGGGACATAGGAGTAAATAAAGTGAAGGAAAACCTGCAACACAAGTATACCTGCAAGTCCTCCATCACATTTGGGTATGCATCCTTCAGATCAATAACAGCAATGCCTTCAATATATTTCCGAATCAAGACAAGAAGTTCATTCTTGTTTTTTACGTCATGTTTAGCCTGTAAGGATAAATTATACAAAATTGCAATATTTATGAAGGAGACTAGACAATACGGACACTGCGTAATTGCATATTGTGAAATAAATGCTGAAATAAAAAAAGAACAAATCTATTGAAGGTCACAACAGCAACAAAGTAAATGTAACCTTGTAAGAGAAGCGCTTTCCATCATAATTCACTTTTGGGTTTTTCCTCAAGCCCTCAAAGACATCTTTGTTGCCATTCACATCAACATAACATGCTTCATTGATCTGCTCTGGTGTGAAAGCTTGCCTTGTCTGCAACCATGCAAACATATTTTACAGCTTTTAGATTGTTAATACTTTCGGCCCCTTACAAAGCACTATTGTCTGTTCATTAATCTGATAGTAGTGTCAGCAGAAACAAAGATGTAAAAAGTCCATGGTAACAACAACTAGCAGTTATTCAATAACCCACGAAGTGCAAATGATTTATAATCTCAAGTCTCCCATCATTCTCTGATGTAAAATCCAATATAACTACTTGATGAAATCAATAATACAGTAAAAATCCACACCTGAGCTCCCTTACTAGACATTTGAAATAATATTTCCAAATATAGCAAAGCAAACCTACCATTTCCAACTCAAAAAGGTTACAAAAGAATACAACAGTGCTCTACTGCAGGGACCTACTAGTTGCTATCCCAAGCTCTAACCCCAAAATCACTTGTATCCGCTACTCTAAGAAATTCCTAAAACATTATTGAACTTTACTTGCATAACCATATCAGAAATGCAGGGTAAAACTATCCCAATACAAACTCAATGGGATGAGAATAACAATAGAAAATAGGAGCGGATAGCACATGCTAGTCAGGCTCCGGGGTTAGAAAAGTTTAAAGACTAAAGTAGGCACATAAACAACAAGAAGATTCCTCCTTTATCCTGTATTTGCATGCACATTGCCATCAATTTCTCAATAAAAGCAATTTTGCTTCATAATAGATTCATCCTCTGAGCTAGCAAACCATTACTTTAGCAATGAAACTTGCAACACAAAAAATCATTTACAAATGTTAAGGTATGATACTTGAATGATTTGCATTGAGCGCATGAACTATAAAGATTAAAATGGGCTAAAAGTACCTGAAACAGAATGTCAATAACACGCTTCATTTGAGCTCCAACAGGAGCTTTCCGAATGCTGTTAATGTGCTGAAGCCTTTCAGTATCATTTGAGAATTTGACAGGAGCAGAAGGTCTTGCACTGGGAAAGGGGGAGGCAGCCGCAGGTGCAGGTTTTGGAGTGGACCTAGAAGATGCTGATTTTGCTGCAATGTTGGTGAGCATCGACTGACACTTCTCCTGCTGCTGTTTAAATCTATCTAACTTCTCTTGTAATGCCATCACTCAAGACCTTCTTACCCTTCACAACTCTCAAATCCCGGAGAAAAAAAAAAAAAGAAGAAAAATCAAACCTGAAAACCAGAAAAGCTTATCAATATAACTACCCAAAATGCCTACTCTTAAATTAATAAACCTAACTGCTACATGATCAGAAATTAAACAAAATTCCAATCTTGTGTTTTCCAGAGTTAACAACGATTTAAAATATCATAACCCAATAAGAAGGATTCATTTCACAATCAAAAATCAAAGATTGGATTCCAAAATCCAAACTTTAATTTAGTATATGGTTACAGTTTTTTGTTACTTTAATTTTCCCAGCTTTTGAGGTTTTCTATCTAACTCTAATTTCGAGTTAAAACACTTCAAATAGCTGAATCTTTCCAAACCCATATCGAATTCGGATCAAAATATAGCGACCCAATCTTTGATTCCATCCATAAAGAAACCTGACTTTGACAATCAAACTCGAGATTGACAGTTTTCAATGGAATTTGGTTCATTAAAAAGCTATTATTCAACGAATCGAAGATAGCAAAAAGGAAGAAAATAACCTTGGTAGTTGGTAAGGACTTTCAACGAGCTTTCGGCTTCAATTTCCGTTTAGATTACTGTCCTTTGATAGAAGGTTGACGAGAGACTGAGAGTGCCCTTAAATAAATAAGCGAAAACGCAGGGACATAACTGCCCCCAAACCCTTTTATCCGCTTTCCCCAAAATACCCTTTTATTTAAAGAAATAATATTAAAAATTAAATATTTTAACATATAGATATTACACTCACAACTCTCTTATGAAATTTTAAAAACACCACAAATTATGTATTAAATATTTACTCCTTATTTAATTGTAGATTAATGTATATTTTATTATGAATTTGTTAAAAAAAAAATAGTTTGTGAAAAATAATAATAACTAGCTAGCACAATGTTCTCGAGATAATTAGTTAATATTTTTTTATACAAATTGAGGGAAGAAAATTACCTCAACCATTCAAACACTACAAAAGAATTGTAATCTTAAATATAATTTTTGAGTAAAATAATTGAATTTAAAACTACGAATTCATTTACACTCTGAAAAATAATCATTTTTATTTTATTATTTTATTTAAATTTTGAACAGCATTTTTTATTATTGTTTATTTTCCATCCAAAGGCTGTACGCTTATTTTCTCTATTGAAATGGTTATGACCATAGTTTGTTGTTGATAATCTTTTGAATCAAAACAATCGAGGTCTCAACTCATTTATTATTGAGGAATAAATCAACTTTATGCAAGTCAAATTCTCCATTTGATTTGGATCTCTTTTATTTATCTTAGATTTTATAACGATATTTGAAGTAGTATTTTGAAGGCTACAGTGGTTCATGGCAACAACCGTACTTTTCCACAAAATTATTATTTTTTATCGTTACCAGCTTATTTGGTTTAATGGAAACTTTTACCCTCACTCAATCCGATGGAAAGTAAATCGGTTGTAATGTTAAGAACATGAATACCTCATTTAAGACTAAGATTTTTTCGCATGTAAGTTTGAGTAATATATTATTCCCTTTTCTCCATTAGAGAATAATAGTAAACTTTTTTCGCATTAGTCACAATATTGATTTGAGAAATTATTGCAACAATTATGTTACATGTTCCAACTAAATCGACATTTAACCTAGCAAGATTGTTATTCCTTCGCTTTCGGTTTTTACATTGGTATGCATGATGGCTCAATTTGCCGTGGGCAAAGTGTCTCGAAGTTAGGGGTATTAGCTAGTTTTGGACTTGCAACCATGTTTTTTAGTAACTATCGAGCATTACTTTAAGGAGGTTTAAGGCCCAATAGCCAAACCCAAAGCCCACTCTTATGGCAAAATTAGGATTTCAATCCTTTTTTTTTATTTTGGTTCGTCGCACCTTATATTACATATGTATATTTATTCCTTTCTCGTATATTTATATTTATTATTTATTTAGATGTATTATATCAATACATATTAGCACATCTTGTACATATCACGTTACCGTGTATTACACTAGGATTATATATTATATTCATTATTCCAGAAAAATAAAAGAAAGAAGACTAAATCACTTAAAAATCTTGCAAGCCCTTAACCCAGAATTGTACCTTTCCATTTTTACTCTATTTTTCTTTCGCTTTTCTTGATTGCTGCCATTGCCTTTTTAAATTTCTTGCTCCACAAATTTAGGTGCTGTATCGGCCCAAGACAGCTGCCAATTGCCTTTGCTTGTGCCATGTGTTGCTGCTCCAAAGTGCTACCATTTAGCTGCAATTTTCTTCAATAATTTTTGCATTGAATTTGCACCATAAATTAGCTGCTGCCTTCTTCAAAACTGTTTGTGGGCTGTGTTATTAGGGTTTATTTGATGAAGTTAAGATGATTGGAATTATCTAGTTTAGAATTGATAAAGTTTGTTCAATATAAAATAGGCTTAATGATAATTTTAGTCACCGATGCTTACATGTTTTGTCAAAATGGCCCCAATTGTATTTTTGAGCCTTTTTTGGCCATTAACTTTGGTTATTTTCTTCAATTTGTTTTTTCTAATCAATTTAATAAATAAATTCAAGGTTTCAATGTTTTATACATTTGTTTATTGATAAGTTTTTCTACTGAGTTAATTTTTTTAGATAATTACATTATTTTCTTTAAATTCAGAGTTATTTTTTTAATTTAATGTATTACTTGTTTATTTTATTATTTTTCACATGTAATTATCTTATTGGATTATCTAAGTAATAGATTACATCTCATTAAAAATATTCCACGTATGAAATTCTGCATCATCCCCGTTAACTTTTTTAACAGTACTTTCATTAAATTTGTTAGCAAAGTACATTGAAAAAAAAAAAAGAATAAAGGTTAATGGCCAAAAAATGCTCAAAAATATAATTAGGACCATTCTGATAAAACATGCAAATGTTAGTGGCCAATTTTGTCATTAAACCTAAAAAATAAAATCTAAATTAGCTTATTTTGGTCTTTTAAAATTCGGTATAATTTGATTAATACTAATTATGTTAGTTAAAGTTTTAGAATAAGAATAATGATATATGAATTTTGATTAATTTGAGTGTGATAAATTAATTTAACATGAGATTAATGTATTGATTTCGATCAAGTAGGATATTTAGCATTCAAATAATTAATTAGTCTTAAATTGGATTTAACTTATTAGATTAAGGGTAATTATAATAAAGCTCATATAATTTTTAGTTAGTGTTTTTATCATGTGAGCATTTATATGCTGCGAATCAAAGCTCGTGATCATTGCACACAAAATATCTCATAAATGTTAACTTATTGAATGAAACTCATTTGATGTGCTTAAACTAACCGAACTTGTAGAGTTCATGAAAAAATTCATACTTCAAGTCTTGATGGCCTAATAAAATACTCCAATCAAAGTAATAAAAAATTGACTCAGATAATACCCTGATACAATGTGAAATATTCTCTTTTATTCAAATGAAAAATTTTATTGTCCATTCTCACAATTAATAGCCACAAAAACATGTTGAATCAATCAATCAATCAGATAAGAAGAGCAGACAATGATAACATCCACCCAAATAGAGTTCTAAATCAAAACTTCAGAGAAATTATTGATAGGGAAAATTAAGATGGAAGCCGCATGTAGTCTAATCTTCATCTGAAGAATGCCTCCTCCTTCCACCCCTTCTACGACCTTCGTCTGAATCCCTATCTCTATAATCCCTTTCCTATTATGAATTAATGAAAAGGTTAGTTTATGTTTTTAAATTTCTTTTTTTCTGATCGCACTTTGAACATGATCTATATATATATATATATATATATAAAAAAAAAAAAGCTTAAAACTAACTCTATCTGGAGAGTGTCTTCTTCCTCTAGGAGAATCATCTCTTCTGGAAGTCCGATCCTATTATAAAATAATGAAAGCGTTAATCAATTTTATCTAGATTTTATATTTTTTTTAAAAGTACATGTGTCGAACACGTATGTTAAACACATTAAATATAAGTATGAATATGATGATTTAAATAAATGGAAAAAAAAAAAAAAAAAAAAAAAAAAACGTAAACTAACTGTGTGTGAAGATTCCTTCCTTCCACTAAAATATTCATCCCCATCATCATAGTGTCTGGAGCTCTGCTCTTATTATGAAGCAAAATAAATATGAATATATATATAAACACTTTCAAAAAGTTGGAGTAAAATATATCTCATACTCAAACGTCTAGATAATGTAAATTTTAAAATATACCGTAAGTTTTTATATTTTTTTTTATAAATTTAAAATGTAATCACTGTATTTTATTTACAGGATTCAATCATTCTATTTTTAAAATTTTAAATTTAAATTAAGTTAACATTGCGATATTTATTTTGTTAAATTTATTAATACGACATTTTGAAATAAAAAATATTCATTTAATAGTAATACAATTAAAACATTATGTTGTAATGAACTTAAATTTAATAAAAAAAAAAAGTATAACAATATTAAGAATTGAAATTAAATTTTAAGTTTTGAAATATAAAAAAAGCATAAATTCTTTAAAATAAAAATAAATAAACTAAATTCCAAATTAAAAAAAAAAAATTTATGACACATTTTATCAAAAAATATACCTCGGGATTAAAAGTGAGACCAACTTTAATTTCTCCACAGAACTCCTTATTTTTTACGATATTGTATGCAGTTGGAGGAATGCGGCCTTCGCGAAATACCGACTTTAAACAAATTCTGTAAGAACTAAGCTTTTAATTACACGGTATAAAAAAAAATTAATTCAGTAAAAGTAAAAAGTTTGATCCATCCATAAATTTATAGAAATGACTCACTCAGCTTCTCCAACGAAATCATCACTACCAATATCACTGTCCATAATTTTCAGTTTTAGTTCCTCAGCCCCTTCCGACACATTGAATATGAAATTCTCGTTCCATACCGGTTCGGACCCTTGCCGTCAACATCAACATTTTTTATGGTAAGTAATTCCATGTCTTAATTATTATTATTATTCAGCAACAGGTATTTAGATTGTATTTAAACCCAATCAATTACCTGATGCGATACCACTTTTCTGCTCCTGAGTTCGACAAGTGAGGATCACATATGGATCCATTTTGACTGCTCAAGTTCCCAGTATTTAAATCATTAGCAGAAGTGCCATGGAAGATCAGCGTTTAGTTTAAACAACTGGTATTAAAAGAACAGAAACAAAACTCACACAGAAGATCAGCGTTCTCAAGACCCTTGGCACTTGCAAGGAAAACTTCAAGCGACCCCTGAGGCATGTTTGGAGGCGAAATTGGAGACAGTAACAATGAATGTAAGGAAAAAAACGGAGACCCCAGAGAGGTATATATACAGGGGAATTCCATTCTTTCCCCGGTTTCTAGGATCTACTTTTTTCCAGGAAACTAAAAATAATACATATGCTGAATCGGTCCTCGAAAACTAAATTAGGAACCCACTTAGACCCTTAATTGCCTTAGCCAGGAAAATGATTAGTAATTAATAAAAACAAAAGCCCCGGGGCGCTTCAAATTCTCTTACACCATTAAGGTCCGACAATCTTTTACATCAAAGACAAGTTGCAAAATTGACGCTGTGAACGGTGAACCCACTTGCAGAAGTAGCTGGCAAATATCATGCGTTTGGACGGGCTGAACTGCTTCTCCTTGGTTTTGGACCCACAAATAACAAACTAGCCGTCGAGTAGCATTTTCTTAAATTACGTAAGAAATACCCTTTGCTTAATGGTTTACCAACAACATTTCATGCTTATCACGTGGATTTATCAAATTCTCCCCAACATTACCCATCTGTGATGTAATATTTATCAATTTCTCCCCAACATTATCTGTCTGTGATGTGTTATACTTATCCTAAAACTTATCATTTCAGTCATCATTATCTTAGATACAATTCCTAGAATCCTTAATCCAAAAGGATCCCAAATTACCGGAATGATAGCGAATTTAGTGGATGGTAAGTTTCCAAAACTCTGTAAAGCGCCCCCAAAAAGAAGCCTTTGACTGACAGACAGCAACTACTGAAACACATTATGAGCTGTGATTCACCCACAGTTCCATTTTCTTGCCACTTCATTATGCACTAGTACTAGTAGCCATTCCTCTCTCTCTCTCACACAAATATTTTCTTTGTTTTGGTTCCCAAATTTGACCTTTTTCGTATGCATTCTTATCCTTTTGTGTTTGTGTGTGTTTTTGGTTTTCCGAAAAGATAGTTTCTTGATTTTCTCATTCACGTCTTCTTCCAAAACCCAAAGCTAAATACTTTATTTATTGTCCTTTATAAGGAAGAAATTCTTTAAAAACCCAAGATCCCCATCTTCTCCAAATTATAAATTAATAATAATAATAATAAATACTATAATCTTTCTTTGTTTTTTTTTCCCTTACAAATGGATGCTCCACAGAAAACTATTCTTGTTACTGGTGGTGCTGGGTTCATTGGCACTCACACAGTGGTACAGCTACTCAATGAAGGTTTTAAAGTGTCAGTTATTGACAATCTTGATAACTCTGTTATTGAAGCTGTTGATAGGGTTAAGGAATTAGTGGGTCCTGAGCTCTCTAAGAAACTCCAGTTCAACTTGGTAAGCAAAATTTTTTCCATTTTTTACTTCAAAGATGAAACCTTTGCTGTATGTATCGTTGTATTATGATGATCATACATTTGGGTTTTTATTTGTTTTAAGATCTATGATGGGATCGAAGCTTTTTCATACAGATTTTTGGTTTTGTTTGGCTGCAGGGTGATTTGAGGAACAGGGATGACTTGGACAAGCTTTTCTCTAAGACAAAGTACTGCCAACTGAATATATACTGTAATCTTTTTTGGTTTTGATTGTTTGCATCACAATGGTCCATTAATTTATTGTCATTTTTACAGTTCCATTTGGGATTATGCTTGCAAATGACTTAAAATGAATGTAATTTGACTAGTGTTGAATTGGATTTCACCTGTAACAATTGGCTCAGGTTTGATGCTGTCATACATTTTGCTGGCCTTAAGGCTGTTGGGGAGAGTGTCGGCAACCCTCGTCGGTATTTTGACAATAATTTGATTGGCACTATCAATCTGTATGAGATCATGGCCAAATATAATTGCAAAAAGGTATGAAACTGTCTTTAAAACTCTTTGTTTTCCTCTGTATGGTGCCTTTTTGGTTTCATAGTTCCATATTTTCAACTGATCTAAGGAAGATGTTAGATTAGTATAATTGCTAGAATTCCTTGTTGAGCTGTTCCTATTTGTTCGAGTCTTCGGAGAAGGCCGTTTTTATCTCTATGATATGACTAAATGTGAGGATTGTTTGAGTGCCAAGAATTTAGTGAAGGAGTTTATTACATGTCAATGCTTTTATGCCAAAAAACAATAGTTTTTGCTTGTACTGCTTCAGTTCCACCAAAGTTTTCAGGTGTTAGTAAACACAAACACCACTAGCAAATGCGATTGCCTCCTTATTCTTCATTTACTTTGGTGTTATACGTATTTGCACGTTTTTAACTAAGCAGATGGTATTCTCATCCTCCGCAACTGTGTATGGCCAACCCGAGAAAATACCATGTGTTGAGGATTTTGAGTTGAAGGCCATGAATCCTTATGGACGGACCAAGGTAAGTACTAGTCTGTTCTAAAATGTTCCTTTTTTTGGTTCACAAGAATTTTAAATTTATTTTATTTAATTGATAAACTTTTCCTTATATTTACCAGCTTTTCCTTGAAGAAATTGCACGAGATATTCAGAAGGCTGAACCAGATTGGCGTATCATTTTACTGCGTTACTTCAATCCTGTTGGTGCTCATGAGAGTGGTAAAATTGGTGAAGATCCAAAAGGCATCCCGAATAACCTCATGCCTTACATACAACAAGTGGCTGTAGGCAGATTACATGAACTTAATGTGTATGGTCATGATTATCCAACTAAGGATGGCAGCGCGGTATGTGTTTTAAAAGCTAAATCTCCTGAAAGAATATCCGTAATAGTCCTTCTCGTTTATCGAGTGCAGTCAACTTTGTAATTCATCTTCTGTGCCTGCTCGATATTGATCCTTTGTTGACAGATCCGAGACTACATCCATGTTATGGACTTAGCTGATGGCCATACTGCTGCACTTAGGAAACTTTTTACCAGAGAGAATATAGGTGATCAATTTATATCACTCAGTTGCCTTGTTTTATAGATGAAGGTTGATAGCAGTTCCTTTTCGAAAATTTTATGGATCGTTTTAAATGCATTTGTCCTTTTAGGTTGTGTTGCCTACAACTTGGGAACTGGATGTGGTACATCTGTGCTCGAAATGGTTGCAGCTTTCGAAAAAGCTTCCGGAAAGGTAAATGTTGTCTCATTTCTCCTTTCCCCTTCCCCTTCCCCTTCCCCTTCCCCTTCTCGTTCTCTTTCTCATTGTAATTAAATTGCTGGTGCTGAAACTACTGCAGAAAATCCCCATTAAACTCTGCCCAAGAAGACCTGGAGATGCTACTGCCGTTTATGCTTCTACCGAGAAAGCTCAAAGGGAACTTGGTTGGAAGTATGCCTATGATTCGCATCACTTTCCTAATGCATTATTTTATTGGAATTACATGGATCCTCTGTTACATATTCCTATTATATATCCTTACTTATGATAGTTGATTGATATCTGCTCATATTATGTGTAATTTTCATGAATGTTGGGGTTGAAGATATGGGTATTTGCAGGGCAAAATATGGAGTAGCTGAGATGTGTAGGGATCAATGGAAGTGGGCGAGCAGCAATCCATGGGGATACCAGTCAAAAAAGCCTTAAAATGCTTTGCTTAAGATTTTCTCATGTTACCATCAACATCATGTCGTTTAAGCAAAAGCTATCCCCCTTAGTGTTCAAACAACTTATAAATTTCTTATGTGTTAGTTGTCAATTCGAGTTGATGTTTTTATTTAAAGTAAATTATATATATTTATATAAATTTTAACACGTTGATAATTCTTATTTGTACACATTTTTATATGATTATTTATTTGGATTCATGTTGATGTTAGTTTTTATATACTGTTAAATTCTACTACTATTAGTTTCTGTATTTTGATGAAATTATGGATTTAATTATTGTATTTTAATTTGATCGATTTTAGTCTTTATACAATAACAGTTAAATTTGTTTCGTCTAATTCAAGTATTAATCTTGTACTATGTATATACATATAGTTTTACTCCTATTCGATCATTCCAAGTCTATACTTTTTGCACTTTGAAATTCTAATTTTGATGTAAATGATAATTGTTAATGGATGTAATATGTAAGAATAACAAGTTAGCATGCATTACACATGATAATATGTTCATGACATCAAATTTTGGAAATAATGGTATTTAAATGTTACTGTTTGGTGGGGCGTCAAAATTTTAAAATTTGAAAAGTACAAGAATTAAAATTACCAAATTAAAGTACAAAGATTAAATGTACAACTTTTATAAAGTACAGGGATCAATAGTAGAATTTAACCTTTTATGTATTGATCCAATTATTTTGTCTTAATAACATACATGATAAGTCCTTCCTTTATAGTACTTGTTTTTAATATGTCATTTCTGACAATTCGATCATCATGCTACAAGGTTCTGAAATCTTAATTACACCACTAACAATTCTAATCTAATAATATCAGCATGTTGAGATCAAGCATATAATTAATCAAAGCAAAGGAATTCATATCTCAAGTACATAAATAAACCTGCATTGTCAAGCTCACTGATGGTCTTTCATACTAGCGTGGCTGATGGGGGAAACAAAACTCAACCTGCAATTTGGTCAAGCATGACTAACAGGAAACTTCCCTTGAAACTGCATGCAAAAGCAGTGAAAGAAAGGTTCAAAACCTCAAAGATGGAGCAGTATAAGGAAGCAGTGAAAGAAGAAAGTGAGCATGTTATGGTGGTTGCTTGTACAATCATGGCCGGTGTTTCCCCTGTGTCAGTGGCTAATTCTCACACACAACACCCATGTCCAACCCCTTCACCGTTTCCTTTCTCAGGGACTACTTCTACACGGCGAACTTATACACCTTCCATACACCATTTAGATCTCTTCCTTCGATTCTTGCAGCTTCTCTTCTCCTCTATTTCAGCCCTCACACTGGCTAAGCCATCTGCAAATAACAATGGCGGCCAACGATCACCTAGCTTCACCGAGTACCCTGAACTAATGTAAGCATAGCAATGTTTTTGCTTTAATTATTTGACCAGATTACTAACTAATATAAGCAAGTAAGAAATCCATCTTTCTTATTCTTATCAGAATACTTCAATCATCGAAGTTCACTCTGCATTAAACAAGGATTATCTTTGTCTTTGTGTAGATATGGCTTCATTGTAGCAATTTTAGCTTTCGTTTACGCAGCTTTCCAACTGTTTAAAGGTATTTCTGACATTGCTCACAGAGGCATTCTAATCTCAGACAAGACCTCAGACTACCTTAGCTTTGTCTTCGACCAGGCAAGCGCACTCCCCATTTTAGACACTAATTCCTGCCTGGGTTGCCTGAACAGTTGACAGGTTACCGTATCATCTCATCTGCTTCAGTAACAAAACCGATCATTAGACAACAGGTTGGGCAAAGCACACCACTTTGGAAGGGAACCATCGTATCAACTAGCATGTCCTTTGCAACTTTTCTGGTTATAGCAATCTCTGCTCTCTTGTCTGGCTACAAGCTCTCCAAGAGAATCATCTGGTGACGCCGCTTACTGCTGGTGTTATAAACGAGCTTCATTCTGCTCTAGTAATTAATAGCTTAAAACTGTATACTTCTGTAAAAACATCCTGCTTCTTACATAAAAGCCCATCCATGGGCCATAAATTATTCTTTAACCATACACATGGAGTTTGGTCAAGTCGGTACTCCTTATTGAGACTGATTCTTCGTTCAAGATTAGAGGCTCTACAACAACTACAAAAACTAATGAATTTATCATGTATAAAAAGAAAAGAATGAAGTTTAACGTGCATTAACTGGTACTCCATACTTCAAATATACTTCAATTTCATCATGAAATGGGAAGGGAGAATATGTTCCGAGCTTTCCCCAACCACCAAAAGTTATAAAAAAAAAAGAAAAAGAAAAGCATAATGTTACGTTCTCTATATATAAGAATATTCACTAGGCCCAAAATAATCCTTTGATATACTATAAGCAAGGGAAATAGAAGCAGGGGAAAGGTTCTGGTCAAGTTCTAAACATGATACTGAAAAAGATGAGCCTGTATCACCTGCAGCCCCCAAAGTTTAGTCTTCTTCAATGACATTAAGTTTGCCTTCTGTAAACTCACAAGCAGGAATGGGGATTCCAAGCTGCTTCTGTAACTTCTTCACAACAAACACTTCCGGCTCCTCACAGATGGATACCACAGTACCTTTCCTGCCAAGCCGACCGGCTCGACCAGCTCTGTGTGCATAGTGGATAGAGTCAGTGGGCAAGTCCAGATTAACCACAAGATCACATTCTGCCACATCCAAACCCCTTGCCGAAAGTTCATTTGTCACCAAAACTCTCACTTCTCCATTCTTGAACTTTTTCAAGGTCGTTGACCTGGCAAGCTTGCCTAGGTCACCATGCAGCTCTGCAGCTACCATCCCACGGGCCTCTAGCTTGAAGACAGCATCCTTTAGCTGCTTTGTATGGTTCATGAAAGCTATCACACACTTGGCATCAAGTGCATGTACGCATCTTCTCAATGTATCAACCTTGTGTTGTAATTTTGCGACACAATGGTAGTGTTTCAAAGCAGGTGGTAGGCTTTGCAATGCAGCCTGAGTCCGCATGCTTGAGTCTGAACCAGATGTAGGTTTTAAGATATTAACAGGTCCAGAGAGCGAAACAGCTTCAAGTGGCATGACCTTTTTCGCTTGGACAAGAAGTGGGTCAGACCCCCAGCTCCTAGCCGCCCTTATAACTGAAAATGGAACTGTAGCAGACACCATAATGGTTCGACGTGCAGCCCACTTAGCAATTGAGCCACGGGGGTCAGCACCTGATCTCCTGCCCACATGTTCCAATATCCGGTGTATGTCCTCCCGAAAGTTAAATGACAGGAGCTCATCAACTTCATCTAAAACCAAGAAACGACAGCTATGAGTGTGAAGCTTCCCAGCTGCACTGATCTCCGCAATTCGACCAGGGGTGCCAACAACAATGGCTGGCTTGTTCTTCTTTAATGCTTCTTCCTGTCTTGATCGATTTGCACCTCCCACAAGTTGCTGAACAACTTTCTTGTCTGTAGGACCTAGAAGCTTTTCAACCTCCCTAACAATTTGCATCCCCAGTTCCCTAGAGGGAGCTACAATAACTGCATCAATCTCTTTTTTTTTCTCAAGTTCACTCTCACTATTAGCAGATTTCTTTTTAAGTGGGCCTACTTCAGAAAGTATGGGAAGGAGATACGCTAACGTTTTTCCTGAGCCCGTGTAAGATTGAATCACAACATCATGACCATTGAGAATTGTTGGAACTGCTGCAGACTGAACATCAGTGGGAACCGTGAAGCCTGCAGTGTCTAACCTCTCTAGCAACAAAGGTGGAAGGCCAAGCTCAGAAAATGACTTTGCAGCAAAAGGCGCTGATTCAATTTCTAGTGACTTTTTCACCCCGGCCGCCTTAACTGTTTTTATACCATTACTTTGAACACCCCTTACCTTATTTTTAGGTGCTTCATTAGGAACATCCAGCCTTTCAATTTTATCCACTTTGATCTTGTTTGTTTTCTCAAAGTCACTTTTGAAACCAAGGCAGGAAAGAGTGAGAGGTCCATTATCAGGATTAACCTGACTCACAAACCGTACACTGGTCTGGCCCCAAACTTTCCTAGACACATTAGGTATCCTACATGAGGGCAATGATTCTCCAAACAATAGAAGCAACCTTGTTGAGGGTAATGCTAGCATCCTTGCCAGATTGTTATTGACCAGCAACTGAAATTTTCCTCCTTTATAATGGCTCAACCCAGTACCATTGACAATAGAGGATAGCGAAAAAGCTTTTCAGAAACAGAAACTCAAGCTGCAGATTGAACGAAAATGGATTAAAGTCAGAGCTATATGAATAGAAATGAACCAAAAATAAGCTCTAACGAGTTATACAATACTTAAAGCGCAACCGAAACATGTCAGATAATTTTTCAAATTTATGGAATCTGAATTCTTGTTAAAAGCAATGGAAGGGAAGTCAACTTGAATGATAAATATAAGGAGTGATAATTTGACAGTACTGACTGAAACATTTGATCGAACAGTATGAGAGCAATGTCAGCGCCAACTAGTGCAGCCAAAATCTAACAGAAATGTTTAAACTAGAGCCACACTAAGGATAAACAATCGTTTTTGAGTATTGGGTTACCAAGAACAAGAATGGAAAATCGACTATACAGAGTTTCCATTTTCAAGAGAAAAATTTACCTTAGAGCTCAAACTGCAGCATATAGCCTAACTCCGCGTGGGAGTAGTAAACTCGGAAGTGTTTCGGATTGGGTTCTTTGCAAGGGACGAACTTAAAAAGTTTCGGATAATACCCGTGGCCCAACTAGTTTCAACCCAAAGTTAAAGCTTTAGGGCTAGGCAAAGACAAAGTTTTGAGGGGTTGGACCAGAACTTGGGCTCATCAATCGACGACTCAAAGCCGAAAACGAATATTGAAAGGCATGGCTGAAGAATCAAACAATACTATTCTATGGTCCCCTGTTTCAAGATCTTTCCTTAAAACCCCAAAAAGTTGTTCAAAGCTAAACTTCGAGTAGCAGATTCTTTTCACCAATTGCCAGTTTACCTTCGATCCCTATCTTTTCTTTTTTGTTTCCATTTCGCATTTTCTGTTCTTCTCCCTTTGACTCAGCTTTTGTCCTTTCGTCATGTTCAATCGATGTCTAGATGTAGTTGCCGTTCCTTTCTTTTGTTTTGTTTTTTCAATCAAACCTTGTGAAAAAATCTGCGTGCTTAATGGGTATCAAAAGCCGCCATTAACAACAAGGATGAAGTATTTTTATTTTAATGATTCTTCCACTTCAGACTTTGATTCTTTATATATAAAATATCATTTTCTCTGCTTTTGTTGGCTTAATCCATTTAAATACAACTTTTATTTTTGAGTTCGTTTACCTCATCTATAGTGTAAAAGCTCTCTAGATTGTGACTGAAACTGAGCTTTTATCATAGAGAGATGATAATTTTCAAATTCATGTTGATTTGAAGTTTAAACCAACATCTAACTATAAAAAGTTTAACATGTTTTACCCAAATATGTTGTGGTTTTCATAGTTTCTGATATTGGAAAAGAATTGCAAGTCTTTGGGCCAATCATACTCAATTCAATTATGCAGTATGCTTATAATTAAGACCTTTTAGAACATTTACACATTACTTAGCAATTTCTTATGTTTGGGGAGCTATAGAGACCATTATTGTTGGTTGCTAAACTTGATAATGAAGCCTACATGGTTAATGATTTAGTGTCAATTATGTAGGCACTTAACAAAGGTTGTTATAAGTTAATTAACTTGATTGCTTCTTTAAAATTTATTAACTGATGTTATAAGCTAAAATTTTATATTGCCTTGTCTGGTACCTGGTGTGAGTAGTTTTGCCTCAGAAAGGACCAAAATTAGTCTTCCATTAGGGAGAAGATGAGATGGTCGGTTAACTGGGAGAATTCGAATTCCGGGTTTATTTGAATGTTTCGATTTATGGTGTTAGTTAATGTGTTATCAAGTGCTAAAGGAAGCTGCAGTTTTGATTGTGAAGTGGGCACTGCATCATATTGCATTTGTAGATAGAAATGTGATTGATCATTGTAGTCCTATGTTAGTGCTGGTTTATGCTTTAGTACTCTTTGGCCTCTGTCTGTTCGACAAATAAAGTTGCGTTTACAAGTATCCGTCTCTGTTTCGGATTAGGAAACGTGTAAGTTGGAACGAGGCTAATCTCAGGGAAATTGAGGCAAACAAACAAGAAAGGAAAAAAATTGATGAACCTAAAACACCTTACCCATCAATGATTGAAGAAGATGGTAATGTGACCCTTTTCTTCACAATTTGCAGCTTGTTTTCTTGGTGGAATTTGCTATGATGGTATCTTTGGTTATTTCATACTTCTGGGTTTCTTTTTAGGTTCTGTTAAAAGCATTGACTTTGCTGCACTTGCTGAAGCCTTAAAAAATGCCTTGAACAAACTAGCTCTCACGGAAGAGCACAATAGCCCGTTTGGAGATATCTGCCAAGACGAAGATCAAGGTGTTTGAATTATCAATAAGGCCTTCAAATTTGAACATGAATCATCTAATCCTAAGTTAATTCTGGCATTGTTTGCAGGCTTAGCAAAACAAAAAGATACTGTGAGCTTTGAGGAGAGAAGGAGAGCACATTACGACGAGTTCAACAGAGTGAAAGAAGTACAAGAAAAGGGTTGCTCTCTCGACGATGAGCTTGATAACAGTATACATGTCTCCGGTTCGGGTTCAACCCTTGACATCGGTTCAATAGAAATTGAGATCGAGGATGGTGATGAAATTCTGCAAATAATTGACATAGAGGAAACGGATGATCTGAGTTTTCCTCAATACTCACATTTTGCTTAACTAAAGAGTCTGGTCAATATCTAGCAATCATTGATTTAAAAAAAAAAAAAAAAAAAGAAGCAGCCAGTTTGTTTAGGCATTTTCATGTAACAACGTATGTTTAAATAGGGCATGTTTATGTTATGTTATGTCTGAACCGTCTGTATAAATCTGAGCATACCAAGGGTTGACTTTTGAGGGCTTCCTTGACACAGTTGCAAATCTTTAGCTCCAAGTAAGCGTGTAGTTGACCACCAAATCCAAAACAAGGTTTATTGCACGTATCTAACTGGATTGCTTTTCTTTAAGTAGAAAAAGTACACTAAAATATTAAACTTTTAAATGTATGTAGGTGGCAATCTACATATACTTCAACAAAAAAACTTCGAAATAAAAATATAAAAATATTTAAAAAAGTTTAAAATAATTATTCATATCGGCCCATCTCGCTTTATGATTTTTATAATTTTTCAAATAAAATTTAAATTTTAAAAGGGTTTAATTGATTTTTTTAAAAATTTTACTTCCTATCAAATAATAGGGTTCAAATTGAATAAAGGTGTACAGATTGAGGGTTAAATTATTATTATTCTTTATATGTAAACCCAAAATTTTAAGGAAAAGACCGTTTTGCTCACTCGTCCAATCTATATGAACTAAAATGCAATCTAGAAAATAGTACAGGAGCTTTGTAAGAATTTGACCAAAGAATGTCCCAAGTTAAATTTATAAGGTAAAGTCCAAAGAGTTCATTTATTTCTTTGAAAATAAAGTCCTAAGGATCCATTGTCCCATCCTCCACGTGGCACAATCACAGAGCCCTTGTAGATCCACTCTCGTATCTCAACTTCTCAATATCTTCACTGCACCCAAAACTAGGTTTAAACACAACTTAACGGTTGCGCTGTAATAAATCCCTCCCTCAATATTTGAACGTTACCGCTTACTTTAATCTTTTACCCAAGAATACAGAGAAGTTTCTGGAAGAGACAGTAAACACATGATACCTTCTGGCGAATTCCTTTTTGGCGCGTGCGCTACACGTACTTCCCCTTTTTCTATTTTCTTTTTATTTCTTTTTTATTTCCGTCTTCTCGAATCTGCTACTGCCTTTTATTCTCCCTTTTATCACTTGTTCTCTACCCAGAACCTTCCAGAAAATAACAAAACCTACCTCCATCTCCCATTCTTAACGCGCCGCCTTTCAACGGTGTCTGATCGCATGAGTCTGGTTTCTTGCTTCTTGTTTGGTTGGTGGGAAAATAATTATCGTCTTCTTCCGGTTACGGGTATTTATTTTGATGCTCCTTTTTCCACTTCTTCTTCTTCTTCTTGTTAGATTTGAATATTTTGATTTTGTAAAACGTATTTGTCTTTGATTGATAAAAGACACGAGTCAAGTCCTTGATTCGTTCAAATAAATCACAACAACAAGAAACTGTTAGCATCAACTTGAGTTATTATATATATATATATATAAGACACTAGCAGTTGAATTTGGCCGACTAATCTTACATATTGTCAGCTAGAAACATTCAAGAGATTTCTTTGTTAATTTGTTTTATTTCTTTTACAACATTTTCTCAGCTACCAAACTGGAGCATTATTATATGCTGATATATATATATATATTTGCAACTTTTTACTTTTGTTCGATCTGGTTAGATTTAATCACCTTTTAAAGAGCTAAAGGTACGCTCAAGGAATCTCTCTCTCTCTCTTTGTCTGGAAAGTTCCCGTTCTGTACGGTTCGGATTCAGAATCGAACCGCATGGCATCATTGCCGGCGGACCAACCCAGCGAATCCACCGCCAGTGGTGCCGCTGACTCCCAACGATCTTTACCTACTCCGTTCCTTACCAAAACATATCAACTCGTCGACGATCCCTCCGTTAATGACATGATTTCATGGAACGAAGATGGATCAACCTTCATCGTTTGGCGCCCCGCTGAATTCGCCCGTGA
This sequence comes from Kokia cookei, assembly GCA_039519145.1. Classification (NCBI taxonomy): domain Eukaryota; kingdom Viridiplantae; phylum Streptophyta; class Magnoliopsida; order Malvales; family Malvaceae; genus Kokia; species Kokia cookei. The sequence continues at coordinate 36,565,413 of CM076905.1, forward strand.
TTTGCTCCCTAAATATTTCAAACATAACAACTTCTCTAGCTTCGTTCGCCAGCTCAACACATATGTAAGTGGGAAAAATTGTAGATTTGAATACTATGATTACTATCAGTCGAATAGAGAGAGAAGTTTTCGATTAGAATTAGTTGATTAGATAAGTTATTTTCTTTTATCTTTTTTAGGGATTCAGAAAGGTAGTGCCGGATCGATGGGAGTTCGCTAACGATTGTTTCCGAAGAGGTGAGAAAGGACTTCTCCGAGACATACAACGTCGGAAAATGACTCCTACCACTACTGCTTCTGCTGCGACGTTGACCGTGGCGGCGATTCCTTGCAAGGTTTCCCCCTCCAATTCGGGCGATGAGCAGGTTATTTCGTCCAACTCGCCACCTGTTGCCACCGTTTTGCACCGAACCACGAGCAGCACGACGCCAGAGCTTTTAGAGGAGAACGAGAGGCTTAGAAAAGAAAACATGCAGCTGAACCACGAGTTGACTCAGTTGAAGGGATTGTGCAACAATATACTAAATTTGATGACGAACTATGCTTCCGGTCAGTCGGAAAATAATTCAAATTCGGCCGAAGGTAAGGCGTTGGATCTTTTACCGGCGAAGAATTCGGCTACTAAAGCGGAAGGCGTGGGTCCGAAGGAGGCGGTGGATATGGAGGAGGATGTGACGCCGAAATTGTTCGGAGTATCGATTGGGCTGAAGCGCGTGAGGAGAGAGGATTCGGTGGAGGAGCAGAATAACAATCAAGAACAACAACAGGAGATGGAGTGTGAGCCCGGGGTTAAAGCAGAGCCGTTGGATGGGAAGAGTGATGATCAGGATTCTTCGTGGCTGGAGCTAGGGAAATGATCAAATCCGGTGATTCACACTCTGATCCTTATTCAGTGGATGATAACGATTAAGTGGTCCCACGTGAGCGTATTTCGAAGAAAGACGCGTTTGGGAACACGACACGTCGCGTTGCGTCGCGTGTGGGAAGCATTTCTTCTGGTTGCTTCTGGAATACCAAACTCCTTACAGAGACCTAAACGACATCGCTTCGGATGCCAAACGACATGGAGGGGTCTATCCACCCAGCCTTTGAGCAATGGTCAAATTATGTATCCACACCTTTGTAACAGAAAATATTTAATAAACAAAATCTAAATAAATCTAAAGTTCAGTTATGATAGAGTTGCTTTGGTGGGTTGATTGCATTTATATTAGAATATGTGATGGAGGTGCTAAGAGAAAAAAAGATTAATCGTGGGAGGAGATGTGGGGTTTGCGAGTGACATGGAGGCCATGTTAAGACAGAGTTGGCCCTTAACACGTGTTCAGCTTGAAAGAGAAACTTATCCAAAAGAAAACTACGATTGTCCCTTTGTTTAAAGGTTTTAGAATATTCCCAACAACCCAAAATCAACGACAAGCTTAAAATGGCGAATCCTGCATATGATAACAGTTTAAGAAGTTTTCAACGTCAATCCATGCAATCCATTTGACTTGGTAACATGAATTTGGACCTAAAGTTCTTAAGCTCCAGCTTCAGGAGACGTGGTCTGCTGTTGCAACTCTTCACTAGCATTTCTCAGGAATTGATCCCAGCCACTCCCTGCACTAACATCCAAGTAATCATATGGTACTGCTGTCTTTAAACCAGGCCGAACACCGCATCGACTCTCTACAATGCTCAACTCCAAATCATCTCCTTCCCTGGCTTTCTGCTCCAATTCCTCCCAGGTGAACAGCAAAGGCAATGTAAAAGCACCCCAAGGATTGAAATCCAACACCTTTATACGTTCATCCTCTCTAACATAAACATCAAATGTGTAATCATCTGGTTCAAATTTCAGCCTCACATTGTCATTAAAGAACTCTTCAATCAACACTTCAACATTGTTTTTCTTCTCTCGAAGAACTGGATAAAATGTGGTCACCTCCCGTTGTGAAATTCCGATGAGCTTCTGCCCTTTTACAAAGCAACGGAATTCCATTTCGGGTTGGAAACGTGGGTACCATTTCAGAAGGGCAAGGAAGAATTTAGGGGGTCTTGACATGGTTTTGTCACTGCATGAATCATATGCATGACATAGATCATGGATCAAAGAGTCAGAAGAACGAAGCAAGAGAGCAATCTCGCTGAATGTAGTGCATCGGAGTGTTCCCGAGGTGCTTATTCATGCAGAGTCCTTGGGTGCACTCCAATTCAACTTAGGAAAGATTGCACCCCCTAGGGTTTCAATTGACTCCTTAATCTTCAACTCAAGTTCTGGGAAAGAAGGGGGCGATAAAGCTTCTCCTTCATCTCCGGATCCTTCTGATACTTGATAATCTTCCTCCTCTTTTGGATTATGAATTCTATTCGGAAAGGCATCCTCATTTGAGATTGAAGCAGGAAGGAGGAAAGGTCCCGAATCATCGAGTAGGTACTGGACAAAAGATTCAGGAAGCTCATGAATGAATGTCCTAATCGACACTGATTTAAATTTTGGGTACCATTCTTGAATCTGGCATCGGTTCACATCTTCTTCCTTCATAGCTGCAACAACGAAACAGTTGAAGATATTTCATACATGGTAATTTCGGATATGATATGAAACCACGACATGTACACTACATGTTTAATAAATATGGCACAACAGATTTCATTTTAAGAAAATATCCAATCCCAGTATATATAATTTCTTTTCATACCAAATTTTAGGATGCAAATATTCTAATTAGGCTAGAGACGCTAATTAATTGATTAATATAAGCACAAGGCAAGCTTCTCCAACTTTTTTTTCCCAATTAGCTTTAGGGAAAACTCCTTACTTACAGATTTAACCAAAGGGTTCTATTAGCTAATCTATTTTGCAGCCAGTATACATATCATACACTATATAACAATTACCTGTGAGTTATGAAAGCACTATCGAATCAATTCCAATAAAACTAACAGCCCAAATCCTGCAATTTTGAAACCAATCACAAAAACCCAGAAATGAAAAGGGGAAACCATAAAAGAGAACACAATACGTAGAAGGAAAATAGCGAAGGAAAAAAAAACAAGAAAAAATAAAACGTACCTCAATCTTCTAGTTTATTGCAAATTAATCCCAAAAAAGGATAAGATCAAAAAAGATTGCAGATTTCACAATTTTCTGACCTAAATTCATCAAATTCACAATGTTGAAACGCGGCGACTTCTGGAAGGTTATCTGTGTCTCAATTGGGAAATCGCAGAGTTTTTTTAGTGGGTTTGTGGAGAAAATGGAAGCTAGGGTTGGTGATGCTGGTCTGGGAATTTACAGGAATAAAAAAATTTAGGGTAAACTACAAAATAATTACTTTTGTTTAACTCAGATTACATTTTAGTCATTTATGTTTGAAATGTTACATTTTAATTACGTAAGATTGCCGTTTAACGATAGAGTGACTTTATAACAAAACGATAACGTAAGTGATAAAAACGTAATATTTCAAACATAAGTGACCAAAATGTAATCTAAGGCAAAAAAAAATTATTTTTATAGTCTACCCAAAGATTTATAGATAGATAGTAATGTTTTAATTTGGACATTTTGTAATTTTACCATTGAGTTGATGATCCGACCAAATTAGGGCAAAAAGAACAAATATACCAAAAACGCAATTACTTGGTCTTTCAATATTACTTGTTATTGTCTCAATTTAATAAACGTTCACACATTGAAAATAAGAATTTGAACCCAATTTAACTTCATTCATCTTCAAAATTTGAAACAGGAGAAATACTGGTTTTAAAGAGAGATTTCCAGTAATGTAATAACACCTCTTGCACTTGCTGTTCAAGAATTTGTGTTTTTTCATCGACCAAATTTGTATTTTTTCACCTCTAACATTTCAAAATACAGAAAGAAAAGTCTTCAACAACAATTGTCTGTGACATACAACAAAAGTGAACAGAAGTAAACCGTGTTCTTCGACTCTGTTAGTGCCTATATGCCCCCACGGAAACATTAATATACAAGATAACTCTGCGAGGATCAGAGCTAAAACAAGCATAACAAGATTGCAAACCAGCAGATGATAAACAACATCTACAACTACCACTAAAAGAAACAACAATACCATAACCTGTGTGTATCAACTGCATTATAATGCGTCTCGAGCTAACATCATATGCATAGGTTCCGTTTTTTACACTTCCTCTTGGTTTTGACTCTTTAAGATGTTATACTTGCAGAGTGGGCAGGTAGCATTGATGTACAACCACTTATCTACACAGACACAGTGAAAATGGTGACCGCAAGGAAGTTCCCTTAGTTCAACTCCTTCATCGTAGGCAGAAAGGCAAATGCAACATTCCTACATATTAACCCGGAATCAAAATTTGGGTACTTAAGCTTGAAAGAGTAGGAACAGATGGAAATAGCGCAAAAACCGAAAACAAAAGAGATGAACTTACTGCATCATCCTTGAGAAGAACACGTTCCAATGGGGAATCTGTACCACATTCAGTCATTATTCCCCCAACAGGTTCTTGGACATCTGCAGCAGATTTCTTGTCACTGCCAATTTTTTGAAATTTGAATTTTGATAATTGATCAATATCTTCCTTTGAAGCTCCCTCCTGATGCAAGTGGTCACAGGAAGCAAGAAAAATGAGAAGTGCTTAAATCATGGTCATCAACTACAATTCAACATTCAAAGTATGTATTACATCACAAGTCCACTATTACATCGTATCACCTTTCCGAAAACAAACCTCTATCAATTTGAACTATGTTCAGGTAGAAAGCTCATAATTCAGACAAGAACACAATGAGGCCTTTCCCATACTAACTAGGCAGTTATAAGTCAACTTCGAAATATACTAATCATATTTACGTCCACTAACCATCCCGTTGCAAACAAGATGTTCATGATAATCTTGCATGCAGCAGGATGAAAGTTACCTGATCTGCTACAGCATATAAGATGGCAATAATACATGGAAGACAGCAGCAAACAGCAATGCCGATTATGCATGCAAGTGCAGCGCAGAAAACAACAAAGAACACATCAAACCCGAGAAAAATTATATAAAGCCTGCAAAGAAAGTAGCATTAAGAGTTAGGATCAAGTTACAAGGCAAAAAAAAAAAAAAAAAACTTAAAACAATGAAAAAAGCAAAAGCGAAAAAATGATGTAAGAGCTAACCAATAAAGCTGAGGGGAGCTACGTGCCATTGCTTGGCCACCTATAGATACCCAATAGAATCCAATGATCCACCATATGAATGAAAACATTGTATTTGCAGATTCCAGATGCTTTGCAACACTACTGAAAACATCAATTTCAACGGGTTAGCCACCACTATAACATACAACTATAAAACAGACATACATGCCAAAGATGATAATAAAATTATCAATCACTTAATTCAACTAATGTCAAATGCACAGGGCAGATTATTAACCCCCAAAATATTGCGTCTCAATTCCAGCAATTAACCAATAAGAAGCAATATGTAAAGAATGATCCAAAACTATGATTAACCAGTGGAAATCATCAAATGCCAATATAACTCTAATAATCGAAATAATTGTATACCTTCCACCATCATCTTCCAACTGGGACAATGACACGTACTGCTCTGAATCCACCCTCGATCCAGCGCTCAAAGCCCCTTCCTCCCCTGCATTAAATGGCCTGTACTCCGTGCTCTGCCGCCTCCTCCGCCGCCTATACTCCACACAAACGCAAACCATATGCAAGAAACACTGGAAAGCATACCCAATTATCCAAAGCCTCAACGGCATATCAGGGCTCTCGTTCCTGCTCAAAATCAAAACACCAACTGCCACCACCACGAACGCTAAATTCCAGATAATATCGAGAACAACTACGGGCTTAGAATACGCCCAATCGCTCTGACGCTCCTCGAGCTGCTCGGCGGCAGTTTCTCGAACCAGCATGGACGGCTCACGCATCATCCTTCGGCTGCTGGCTCGGCGCAAGAACCGAGCCGCATCGCGGAGACTCTGGCGACGAACGGTCCGACGCGTGGAGGAGTCGTCGTTTGAAGCGGTGCTTGTTGGTGACAGAAAGGGCGTCGTGTCGGTAATGTCATCGGAGGAGGATCGGTTCGTTGGAATCGTCGAAGCCATCGTTGGGAAATTCTCAAAAAAAAAAAAAAAAAAGGATTCGAAATGGTTTTAGGACAATAAAAAAAAAATATAGGGATTGTTTGTTGAAATGTGCAAGGAAATGGGATAAGTTAGGGTTCGTGGAATGTTGGTAGTTTGATGATTGTCGTTATCACACCATCGAACAATAGGCTGCCGGGTTTGGATACCCCATCTTTATTATGTCATCGTTATACCTGTAACAATGCTATAATGATTATTTAATTGACAACAACAGAGAATTTATTAACTTTGTAAATTAAAGAATAAATGGTTAAAAAGTGGTTATTAATGATCGCACAATCAATTTGTTTGAAGATTTTCAGTATTAAAACTTAATAAATCTATTTGCATAATAACACTGTCACATGCTAAAATTAATCATATTTAAAAATATATAATTATCTTTTTTCAAAAAAAATAATTCATATATGTTATTAGACTTGTCTATTGGGTCGGTCACCTGAACGGGTCGAATCCCAAGATAAGCTTTTTTGGTATAAACCCGACTCGACTCGAATTTGCACAAAAAAAGCTGTTTTTATTATTATTATTTTGCCATTGTTTTTTCATTCTTTTGCAATTATTTTACTATTATATTACTATTTTTTTATTATTATTGTTTGAATATTGTATAACTCTTGTTTTGTTATTAATTTTCCAACCATTTTAAAGATATTTACTTGCTTTAAGTATATATTTTTTTATTTTTTTTCAGCTTTAATGTTTTTATTGTATTTGATGTATTATATTTTTGAAATTTTTTTATATAAAAAGAATTAATACAAGTGAGTCAGACTGAACTTGAGTTTTAGCATTTTTATCTGTAATGAATTTGGACAAAATTTTAAACTATTTTTTTTATTAAGTTATGTAGAATGAAAAAAGCTAGTGCAATGCATTATAGGTGCCTTGATGAAACATTTTTACCTCTATTTTCAATCATTTTATTCATTTTTCAAACGTATTATTGTTTATATATGTTTTCAATCGTAGTTTTAAAAGAATATTATAGTTGGATCATGTCCCTATTAATAGGAAAATATTTCACATATACATTTTAAAAAATAAAATAAATGCATTCATAGAATGATAAATTAATTCCAAAATCTAGATATGAATTTATTCAATAACTTTTACTTCTAAATTTACTCATTTATTACTAAATTCTAGAAAATATGGATGACATTTTTTCCCATTTGTTTAATTATTTTTTAATTATAGAAGAAACGGTATTGTAAAACAAAGAAAGCACCTTACCCCTAGTCTTCGAAAAATTGGGGTTGAAAACTGAAATCCTATAAATAAGCAAAAGACAAAATGCACAAGTCATTGTTATTTTAACTACTAAAACTATATTAACTAATATAATAAAATTAAATCGCAGATATGTGCATAGTATAGGGATCAAAACGGTCCTTTGACCATTATATTATAATAACTAAAAAGGAGAAAATAAAAGCTTCACATCTTTCATACATTTTTTTTTATTATAGACACTTTTTTAGCACAAAAAACAAACACTATTTTGACATAATAAGTTAAAATATGCTTTTTTAAGAAAAAAAAAAAACTTTAACTGTAATGATCTGAATTCGAGGGTGTTGAAAAGTGTATTTTCGAATTTTTGAATAAGTAATTTTATTTGTATAGTGCTTAAATTAGGTGTGAGGATTAAATTGTATAAATGATAAAAATATAATTTATAAAAAGATTTTTTATATAATTGAATAAAGTAGGAAGGATCAAAGGAGTAAATTTTCCTTTAAAAATATTTGTGCCGTTTAGTGGCCTATTTGTGGCTTAGAAAAATTGGTTGAAATTTTTTTTATTAAAGAAAGGAGAAAAAAAAAGTAATGATTATTTTAAGTATAGTGATGAGAAGAAAGAGATAGTAAAATATATTTTTTTTTATTAAAACTTTGGATATTTTGGAGAGAAAATAATTTTTAATAATAGTTTAAGTATTAAAGTAATGGGAGAAGACAGAGAAAACTTCATTTTTTTCAAAGATTTCTCTTCTTCTCCAACGTGAAGGCAGGGGAGCTGAGCATGGGTTTCGACAAGCTTTTCCCCTTCTTTGGGTAAGGTTTGTGGTTTTTTTTATGGGTTTTGTGTATTTAAGTTTGTTTAAGTTTAATTTAGCTAAATTAGGGGTAGATTTGTGATATTGCTAAGAGTTTGGGGACTTACCGTGAAAGAGGTAAGTGTATTTGTGAACTGAAAAGTTAAATCCTTGAGTTTGAAGACTAAATACAAGTGTTTTATTAAGCAGATATTGATTATTTGTGTTTAGGGGCGTAGTTATGAAAATGGCAAAATACAAAGAATATAATGTGAATTGTCATGAAATTTTGGGGTTGTTACAAGGTCATAGTGTATATATATAAAAAAAAAAGATTAGTTTGGTTTTTCATGAAAGGTGATTGAATGTTGAATTTTGATTTAAGGACTTAGTTGTATAAATGTTAAAGTATTGAGGGTAAATTAGTAAAATTGTCATAAAAAAGAATTATGAGTTCAAATTAATTATCAAGTTGGTTTTGAATGATCTAATTGAATAAAAATTATTTATAGATCAAGTTACATCGCGACCAGACTTAAATCGAGAGGAAAAGTTAAAGTTTCGAGTTAGCCGTTGACTTTGTTTTACAACCGTTTAAGTTGAGTTAAGTTCGTAGTCCTTAAAACTCGAATTTTAATTATTTAATTAGTTATGTTATTAATTAAATTGATATCCAATTATATATATATATATAAATAGTTGATGTTTCTATAACTTTAATTAGTTTATTAAATTATCAAATTATTTTTAATTGCTCAAAGTAAAAATCAATGTGTGAAAATAATGTATGAAATTCTCTATTTAATTGGGTTGCTTTGAATAAATTGATGGTATGAGAATTTAATTGTATATTCTCCATGTATAAATGTACGATAAGAAATTGTGGTATTGGTGAATTTATGCTTATAATTAGATTGCATTTTAATGTATTTTTGTTGTGAATAAAATTAAATGTGGAAATGTGATTTGATATTAAATGGAAAAGATTACCCTATTAACTGTTCGGGCTGAGTCGGATATAGAGAGCATGCCATAGGATAGAAAGAGTTCAGGGTTACTTTGACTATGAGTCGATGAGGCACTGAGTACCAATTACTTCGATTTAACTGATGAGACACTGGGTGTCAACTTTATTTTAGCGCAAGGCGCGATTTATTACTTAGGATTTATCCGATGAGGCACAGGGTGTCAATTTACTTCGGTTTAACCGATGAGACATTGGGTGTCAATTTTATTTTAGCGCAAGGCGCGATTTATTACTTCGGATTTATCCGATGAGGCTCAGGGTGCCAAACCGATGTGTTGGTTGGATCTGTGTATCTGTCAGAGTCCGATTTGTGTTAATAGGGAACTATAAATGATGAATATTATGATTATATAGAATGAAAATATTATGAATGTTGTATTGAAAATCAAGGAAATGAGAAATGATTATGTATGAAAATAATATGCATAATAGACATGAGAAATTCATTGAGAAATCAAGAAATGATATATAAGACATATGCATTGGTATTATGCATAAATTGAATAAAAGCGAAAATATGGAATTAATTATGTTCTTATATGTGTAATTGAATAATCCCATATAAATGGAAAATTATATATATATATATATATATGTATGATTATGGAATAGATCAAGAATTACTTATAATCATTTGTTGTGAAATGGTTAAATTATGAAATGAGGAATTGTTGACTATGTAATTAGGTAAGTTCGTATTCCTGAACTTATTATTATTCTATTAATTGTGATTTAAAATTTATTATGTTTAATGTTATAGAACTTTTGACTCATGTATAACATAACTTGTGTATATGTGATTAAATAGTAATGGATCTAGAAATGATGAAAGGGTAGGAATTGAATTGTTGTGATGGAGTATGAGTTGAATAAATTATGGAAATGAACTGTTAAATGTTCGTCAGTTTAACTGACTAGAGCTGGGCTCACTTTTGCGATTTATCTGCTAGGCACCGAGTGTCATGAATTGATGGAATTTATAAACAACAAAAATGAATGAATTATTGGAAAGACTTGTCAATATGTATATATACATTAAGTAAGAATTATATTGATTTGAATTATTATACATAGTTGATTGTTTGTGTTATGTGCTATATTGAAGTTTAAAATTTTGAATTGTCAAATGAAAGCATCTATTTGAGGATTTATATACATCCATGTGAATGGTTGTTTTGGTGAATAAAAGTTTACTAATGTAATTAAATTTATCATGATTACAAGTTAATTTAATAGTAGATTCAAATTCATTATCAAGGTAGAAATCCCGTTCAAAGTCGGTGATGTCTTCTTTTGTTATTTTGGCATGTACCTAGGATAAATTTTATGTTTAAAAGTCTTTAAGAGATGAAGCAATGTGATTATTAGTACATGATACTTGGCTTGATATATATTTTTAATGATACACTGATCTAGCAAATTTTGAGTTTATGTAAATATTTTAAATATAATGGAACGTATAAAATAGGTATGACATGTACGATTTTTAATTAGGTTAAATTACGTATTTATTAACATGAATATATGTGTTGTGTGGTTGACTTAAATGGATTTGAATATTTGGTGAAAGTCTTTTAATGATTGTAAATTATCTTGTAAAACTTCGAGATTTTAAATTGGTGACAGTTTCGGGCTAAGGGTGTTACATTAACATTTTAATTGAAATAGTTAAAGATAAATATAATAAGTATTTGAACTTAGTAATGTCATCATAAAAATAGAGTATCAAATTTTATAAAATTAAAATATGAAGATAAAATCTTAAAGGTAATCATAATAGAGGGATTATAATTGAAATTTGACCGATTATAAAATAATGACCAAAAAACACGTGCACATGTCATATAGGAAAGGCTCAACTTTTATATGTAGGTTATATAGATTATAGAAACAATTTAATATTCTTGTACAAAATCATTTTTGTTATGAATATTATTAAATAGATGTTCAATCTTTCATCTTATTTAACCTTTAATCTTTCATCTTTTTTAATTTTTCATATTTTTATAATTATTATTTTTATTTATGTATTAGAATATAAAAAGTTGAATTTTCCTATATATATAGAAAAGTATGTTACTTGTAAATTAAAGGAAAATATAGAATACAATACAAATTCTCATATTTTCATATTCGTCTTTTATCTATTATTTTTGTTTATAACATGTTATCAGTACGAGCTTTCTTGATAGTATTTAATATTATGTTGGAGAACAAGTAATCTAGACGTACAATGTTTTTGTTGAAGCAACAAGGTTAAGGTATGTGAATTTTTTTGTGTGCTTGAAAGATTTTGAGATTTCAATATTTTTAATGAAAAAAAAGTTAAAATGATGCTCATTTTTTTCGGTGTTTAAATATGAAATTATGTTTTATATATTTCATGATATGCATGTTTATAATCTAATACTTTGAATAAGATTGAAGTATCAACAGCTTAAATATTTTACTTAAATATGTATATATTGCATAATATATGTCATTGACATGATTAAAAATAAAGTAATCACTTTTAAAAATTTATTTTATTTGGTGACTATTACCAAATGTACTATATTGCCTATTAGATTATTATTTTTAACACTAGAGGCTCATGTCTAATATTTGGATATGTCGTATGAAAAACTTAGAAAAAATTAAATATACTTGTACCGAATATATATCCAGATGCATATGACATAGTTTATGACTATTTATTTCTTTGCGAATGAAATTTTTTATGAAAATCTTGATTATAGTAAATAAGATGAGGTGATGTCTTTAGCTAATATTCCATAAAACATTTTTGGGTTATTCTATTGTTATGTTGATTAAATTGTAAGGTTGACCTTAGTTATCATAAGATTGTAATAGATTCAGATGATCATATTTCTATACATAAGTTTGAATAGACATAAATGATAGTGCTTCCTCGTTTCAGTTGTTAGCTAAGAATATATAACTTGACACGAATAATTATGAGAAAGTTACCATTGTGAAAGTTCAATGATTATCATCTACATGAAAAATTAAAAGTGAAACATATAATTGTGAAAGATCTTTTTGATTCTTGAATGATGTAATAATTTGAAAGAATGATTTTACCATTAGAAAACGATAATACTTTCTAAAACTTGCTATAATTGAAATATCTTATGTGTTCTTGCAATAGCAATATTGTGAAAAAGGCTTTAAAAAATATTTTGGAATGATCTCATCCTTTTAGTGAAAAAGATTTCATTCCCTGAAGTGAATGTTACAATACATAACAACTATGAAAAATCAGAGTATAGAAATCGTGGTTGTCGTTGTAATTGAGAATGTTACAATACATAATAACTATGAAAAATCAGAATATAAAAATCGTGATTGTCGTTGTAATTGAGGATATGGTTGGAGATATACTAATAATTATTATCATAGTGATTATAATAGTGGTACTTCTAACCACTAGAAAAGAATAATAAGGAAAATCAAGGAAATAGAGGTTAAAAATATTCGAAGGTTATTGAAAATTCATGCTACCAATGTTGTATGGAAATGCATTAGTCACATACATGTCGTATGTTTAAGCATCTAATAAAATTTTATCAAAGCATCTATTAAAAAAAAAAAAAAACAATATTGAGATAAATTTTGTTCGAAATGATGAAATGGAGGATAATTTTTTCGGAAAAAAATGAAAATTTTCAATATGATGCTAAAGTTGCCATGGATACAAGGATAATTAATATGTTTTTAGTTTGTGTCAAAATTTTGTTGAGATCTAAGCATTGAAATTTAATTGTTTGATTTAAGAATCATTAAAATCAATGTGTACTTGATATTTGCTTGGGGATGATCTCTTTCTCTTCATTATAAAGGATGCGTATAATCATTACTTCTCATCCATGGTAACCTAAGTTAGTCTAATAAACTTCTTTTGAAATTTGATTTGATTTTTATTAAGAAGTTTAATTTGTATCATTCCCTATCCATAATTCTATGAAACAAACAATTACTGCTACATTTGAGAAATTAATTTTCAACATTGGATTTCGTTGTTTCAAATATCTTAAGTGATGGTTACATGAGGAGGAGTAAATTCACACTATATATATATGGTTGTGATATATTATGTATAAAAATATTATGTACTTTTTTTTCCTTCGTTAGATTTTTGTCCCACAGAATTTTTCCTAATAAGGTTTTTAATGAAACATATCATTTATACAATGAACATCCAAGGGGGGGTGTTATGAATATTATTAAATGGATGTTCAATTTTTCATCTCCCTTTACCTTTAACCTTCTATCTTCTTTAATCTTTCATATTATTGTAATTACTTTTTCCTATTTATGTATTATAATATAAAGAGTTGAATCTCCCTCTATATATAGATGAGTATACTATTTGTAAATTAAAGGAAAATATAGAATGCAATACAAATTCTCATATTCTCGTATCCATCATTTATTTATTATTTTTGTTTATAACAATTATCAATATTTGTTGTCACTCTCATATTTATTTTTATCACAACTTTTATGGTTCACTCATTTGGATTCACATGGAGTGTAGGCATGGATTGAGTAACAAAAATTGAAAATTCACCTCAATTGAAGTATATGAACAATTTATGAAATACAAATTTAAAATTTGAAGTTATATTAAATTGAATTGAATTTTATTATTATTTAATATATAATTAATTTAATTGTTTATGATATAAAATAATTATTTTATATTTAAAATAGTGAAAATAATTTAATTTTTTTGAAAATTTATTTTAAAAAAAAAATTATTTTTGAAAAAGATTTTGAAAAATTGTCAAATAATATTTAAAAGCCATAAAGCAAAGTTAATTTTTTTAAAAATAAATTTAAAAATCCAAAACCAAAAATTAATATGAAAAAACTAAAAAAAAAAAAACAAATCAAACCAAATTATAATAAACAATTCAAAAAAAAAAAAAAAAAAACTCTATCCAATCAAATCGATATCACCATTCATAATCCTTGTCACTCAGGCAATTTACAAAATTGATATATACCAAATTATTTAATGCATCACAAATTAGGTGTGTTCAAAGTTGAAAATTCAATGCATTCCAATTCCATGCTTTATTCTTTAACAAAGAAAAACCGTTTGAATGAAATATCCAAGTTTGTACTTCAAATGAATTTGTTTTTTTGGACAATTATTTTATTTGTTGACTTAATTTTGTTTAAACAATTACCTCAACTAAATTATGTTATTTTTGTGGAATCAACTTCAATTTGTTCTTGAAAAAACTTCTTAATCTATTAATCATTGACTTTGTAATGATTTGATTTCTTTTATTGTTTATGATGACTTAATTTTTGTGGATGAATTATTTGTAGGTGATTTTTTAGGATTTTTTATATTACAAAATAAACTATTATGAGCAATGTTTTATATATAATATTTAAAACCAAAGTTTTTATAAAAAAAATACAAAAAAAAAAATCCTATATGGAGGGCTTAATTTTGTACACATAAAAAGACTGAAATTATATGAAAAATAATTTTATATAATAATCATTTAATTTAATGATGCATATGGTAATTAACTTAATTTCATATAATAATATTCCAATTCCATGCAGGGTCTTATTTTTATGTATGTAGTCAGACTTATTTGTTTTCTAAGATTCACATGAAGGAGTATACTACTTGCCCCCAATAAGAGATAACCATATACATGAACTTTGACCTTTAATCTTTGACATAGCGATAAAATCTCTGATCAACTCCTGGAAAAAGATAAAAGGTGGTGTTTTCAGATGATTCCTCTTTTCTTCAGAAGCCTTTCATTACATAACTCCACTTCTCCTCATAGAACTTGATTAGTGTCACTTCTTTTGAGGTCACCACCCTATTACTTGAGTACAACTATGGGGGAAGCATATACGGGAAGCTAAAATCTTATCATATCTTTGATTTGGCTCACCGTTCAAACTTAACTACTTGAGTCATACGTAACTTATATCTTACTTTATACAACTGCACATACCTCAATTTAATATTTGTACAAATTTCAACCCCCTTAACTATTTGCACATACCTTAGGTTTGGCAACACCCTTTTCAACCCAAGGGCATTATAGATATTTTAATCAATTTCCCTTCCTTTCCTAATCACACCTTTCGAGGATTATTCACTTGTTTCACCCTCCTAACATTACCTATGCGCCAAAAATGTAAATCTAGCAAGTAAGAGTACGCTAGTCATGTTCCTTTTTTGGCCTAATCGCCTGGACTCGGAACCCGCAGTGTCTAGGTTTACAATAGATTGTTCAATGAAAATACAAGGAAGACTTCGAGGTAATCTATTTGGATGATTACGATTTTGTTCTTGAATTGAGTTTCCTTGACAAGATTAATGCTCTTTTGGTTCTTTTTGTTGATTGTATATGCATCGTAGATGCTTAACAACCACAATGCGTTATGTTGGTGAGTCGAGACATAAAGGGCAGAACGAAGGTACTGTCGGCAATCCAACTAGCTAAGGATATTTTGTATATGAGGAATATTGACTTGGTAGATTGAGAATGTTATAAAGACCCATTTGGAAATGCTAGAGGGGGTAAAAAACCAATATGAAGCCTGTTGAGTCATCATAGAGGCTACCACCTAAGAGAGAGGTGGATTGTGCATCGAATTTTTGGAGAAAAGTTGTGATGCAAACTAGACAATTGGAGGGAGTAAATGCTGTGGGCGAGGTACATCTTAAACACTTCACTAGTGTTTTACATTATGACTTAAAGGCATAATGGCCCTTTCAAAGTTCTGAAGTCGGTAAATTGAGGGGCTAACAAACTAGACTTAGCTGCAAGATTCAATGTTAACCCGATGTTCAATGTAGGCATGCCTAAGCCTATTTGTGCGGATCAAGAGGATCCTGATCAAGACAAGTCACAATGCGGGCAAGTAAGATCGGTGGCCTTTTACGATCGAAATGTACTAGAGAGAAATATAGTGTGAGTTAGGCAACGACGGAGACAAACCGAGACAAATGTTCTGAGAGGTGGGACGACTCGACAATAAGAAAAGCAGGGAATCAGTCGAGGCATCAAGACCATTCCCAAACAAATTAAACTAGTGCCATTTCAAGGACGCAATGAGGGCATTGCGAGAATGGGTGGGGGAGGATGTCATGGGTGGCACATCAAAGCCTGTGACCATTGCGCACAAAACGCCCCATAGAGGTCAACTTATTAAATAGAGTTAATTTGATCCACATGAATTGACTTAACTTGTGGAACTCATGAAGAAGCCTATGTACTTGAATCCTTGGTGGCTAGTGAAACACTCTAGTAAAACTAGAGTTACTAGGGTAATAGTGTAAATCTTAAAGGGATAAGATTGTATAGAGTTTAAATCCCTTAAAACTTTTAGTTGTAGATAAACTCTAATCTCTACCATTGATGTAACTCAATTTGCACCATTGGTTTTGGAGAGCTCAACTATAAATAGAGCCACTTCCCAATATTTGTATTCACTCTGTTTAATCGTTCGTAATTATTGAATACTATTGAGAGAACTTATTCAAACACTTGTTTTGATCTATTTTTCTATGGCTTTCTCCGCTCGTTCATAACCTTGAATAATTTTTGCAAAAATCATAATTTTCTAAGAATAGACTGATTTAGATAAGATTTGAACCCAAAAAATCAGATAAAGACGTGTGATATGCAAAAAATGAAGACCTAAATCCGTGACAGTAGTAGGTGCTGCCTTTTAAATGGAATGTTTTTTTTATTTTGTCTCATTAGATGCATTAGCTTCATTCACGTAATGTCTTTTTATGCATGTAGTTGCAGCATTTATTGTTTATTTATATAATTAGCTCCGTCCGATTTGCGTGTGTCTATTCTATATGAATAGAGGAGGTTTAGTGGAAAGAAAGTGAAAAGGCAAGTGGCAGATGGCGGAGGTTGAAAGCCAAAGGAACCCCGTCCAGTCCAGTCCAGCCAACCAAGTGAAACCCAGAGTGGGATGCTGCCAACTCACGCCATCTACACATTGTCGCTTCATTTGCAGAGCAATTCCTATCAGAGTCCGCGCAATTTCAGCGTGTCATTTAAGTAATAAAATGAAGAAGTCACAGCAACGCGTCTGTACTCCTTATATTATTAAAACCCTCACCTGTAATGATTTGATCGCCATCCCGAGTGTTCGTGTTCAGATCCTTAACACGGAAGGCATGAGATACCATATTTACCATTAATTTTATCAAACAAATTTTAAAATCCATATTTATGTATTTACACAAAAGATTTTCTTCAAACCAAAGAGAGATTACATTTAATTAGTTAAACCTCTTTTACTGAGAGAATATTTAAGTTAAACACTTGGGTTTTTTAAATAATTTCAGAAGAAATTTGCAAACTTTATCTAAGCCACTAGTTTTGAGGAATCAGAATTGTAAAATTTATTTTAACAAATAATAAAAAATCAATTTACTAATTTATAATTTTTAAAGCGATTTTAGGACCTCCCTAAATCTGAGAGTTTTAAATGGTGCCTTTTAGAAGATGTGCTGCCAATGTACGTAATACCTTCCTTCTTTCTTTCCTTTTATTAGTTGATTTTTAACCATTTAAGATTTAATTTTTATATTCAAAAAATAAAAAATTAAATTCTTTTTTACTTTTTTTTTATTTAAAAATTTTAGTCTAACCAATAACATTATCAATTTTTGTTGTTAAAAATTTTCAACTTTGTACATTAATTATCTTCTGAGATATGATTAACGAAAAATAATATATTAAATTAATAAATTTTAATGAAAATTATCATCAACAATAGTACTTTGATTTGGATTTTTAAATCAGAAAAAGTAAAAACTTCAATTTTTAGTGTAGACATTAAATATCAAAATTGTAAAATTTTCTTAATTTTTCATGATCATTATGGCAATAAAGCTCATCTCAATCAAAACTCCAACTTGCATTTCCCTAGAATGTAGGGTGAGAGAGGGTAAATAGTTCTGCAGATCATTCATTAAAGAAGCAAGAATGTTGATAATTTCAAGGTGGGGGTAATTGCAAAGTTAGATTCACTTTCCATAACGTTCATTCTTCATCAAACGAATGCATCACTTTATTAAAGATTTTGGGGTTCATTGTTGTTCCATTTAAAGGTTATCTAACCCAACAGTCAACCTGACAAACCACCACGAAACAAAGCTCAAAGATAGAGACAAACAGACAGACAGCTATAAAAACTTGTAGGCTGTAGCTCAACGGTTAAATCCGTATCCACAACCCAAATCTCTCTGCGCTTCTAGTAATCGAAATAGATATAAACTTGAGTTCAATCCCAGTTTCCTTTGAAAAAAGAATACCCCACAGAAGAAAAAAAGATACAAAATTGATTCATTAAGCTGTGAAAAAGAAACCATTTTTTGTATTGAAGGAGGATGGCAAGTGGGGATCTAGAGCGAGGAGGAAGGAATGGGAAGAACAGAGCAAATAGCCATCACCAATCATCATCTCCTTTCTATGTTGAAAACACTGAAAAGCAATGGACTTCTTGGCTTGTTCCAATGTTCGTGGTGGCTAATGTTGGTGTCCTTTTTGTGGTGATGTATATCAATGATTGCCCTAAAAACAATCTGGGATTTGAAGGCAGCTGCGTGGCTAAGTTCCTTGGCAGGCTTTCTTTTCAGCCTTTGAAAGAAAATCCTCTCTTTGGTCCTTCTTCTCATACGTAAGCCGCATCTACCCCCATCTCTCAATCTGATGGTTTTAAACCCACTTCGAATTGGGTTAGAATTGAACTTGAGGCTCCTTGGATTTTTATATGATATGTACCTTTCCTGTTCTTTTTCAGTCTATAGCAAGATCTTAATTAGGCCATGCCATTGGCAATAATTGTAGCTCTCTCTAACTTTCTAATATTTGTTCTTATTCAGATTGGACAAATTGGGAGCACTAAATTGGGAGAAGGTAGCGCATGGCAAGCAAGGATGGAGGCTCATCACTTGCATCTGGCTACATGCTGGCGTTATTCATCTACTCGCTAACATGTTGAGCTTGGTCTTTATTGGAATTCGCCTCGAACAGCAATTTGGATTCCGTATGCTATCTGTCCTTTTCTTAGTGTTTGATTTGATCATTTGATTGCATTACTTGCTGAATGAAGAGTTTGTTCATCTTGCTGTTATAGCTTATATATGTGTGTTTTCCCCTGACAGTGCGTATTGGGCTTATCTATCTGTTGTCCGGCTTTGGTGGGAGTATACTATCATCTCTTTTCATTCAGGATAATATTTCTGTTGGTGCCTCTGGTGCTTTATTCGGCCTTCTCGGAGCAATGTTATCGGAGCTTCTGACTAACTGGACCATCTACATAAATAAGGTATGTTATCTGCCCTTTGTATAAATACGCTTTGAAAGCAAAAAATGTTTACATGCTGCATTCTATAGGAAAATAGTAATTGCTTTGGTGTTTGTTGCATAATTGTTAATTGTGAGTTTGTTGGCGTATGTGTGCAGGCTGCTGCTCTGACCACACTTGTGGTCATTATTGCCATTAACTTAGCAGTAGGGATTCTTCCTCACGTCGATAACTTTGCACATATCGGTGGCTTCTTGACCGGCTTTCTCCTTGGGTTTGTTTTGCTCCTTCGTCCCCAATTCGGGTGGGTTCAACGTCAGTATGTTCCTGCTGGTGCACCTGTTACATCTAAGCACAAGGCATACCAGTATGTTTTCTGGGTGATTGCAGTGGTCTTGGTTATAGTTGGGTAAGTTTTTCTAAATTTAGCTTTCGCCCTTCTGTTGACTGGAAAGATTGATATGTTGTTTAATTTATGGATGGGATGCAGATTCACAGTGGGATTGGTGATGCTGTTTAGAGGAGAAAATGGAAATGACCATTGCAGCTGGTGCCATTACCTGAGCTGTGTTCCTACATCAAGTTGGCACTGTGGAAAATAATAATGAAAACTTTACCATTACTACTATAAACCCAAGACTTCATCTTGTCTCACACAATTATTTCACGATTTTTATTCGTTTGTTAATTTCTTCCGCTTGGTATTTGCCTAAATATATACTTTGAGATTATCTTTGAATATTAGTAAATTCACTGTTCTTATATGGATGCCATTTATACATCATATATCTTGTCAATGAATGCAGGTTTACTTAGAAAGAAGAGATAAATCTTTGACGTATCTTCAGACCATTTTTATCTTCCAAAGTCACCTATAGAAATGACACTGCTCTGCTCTGTTCTGTTCTGATGCACCTATAGAAATACATTGGCACTGGGTGATTGGAATCTTATATCAAGGTGATAGGACATTGACCCCTTTCTCTGCTCCCTGATAAACACATTTTAATGCAATTTGTACTTCTATTTTTTTTTTTGACATTTCACCGCCCTGACTGATATTTTGGGTCACCTCATTGCCCCCTGATACTTCAGTACAAAAACCTATTCTAGCCTGGGCCAGTAAAACTCTTGGCTGCTTCGTAAATTCCATAGATGTTTCTTTTAACCTGCACGCCAAAACCTACTTACTAGACTGAATACCACCAAAAGTTGGGATTATTTTCTAAAGGTTGCCATTAAAGATTGCCAAATGTAGTTCACATGCCTTTAGAACTCTGCCAGCAGGGAAAACTTATATAAAGGGTCACAAGCAGTGATGAATTACTTTAATCACATCTACAAAAGAAGGATTAAAGAATAGGGACAAAGAGGAAATTATGACTAAACCCCATCTCATCTTTGTTTTTCATAAGGTTACCCCATGTAAAGCACATTTTGAGTACATGACCTTTGGAACATGATTGGAAGTCACATGCACTAAAACATAAAGATAAGAGTCAGGTCAAGAGTCTTCAACATAAGTCCTACCTACGCATGAAAACATAAACATAAAGCAAAAGGGAACACAGCAAACCCTTATTTAGTAATATCTATATCCAACAGGCATTCCTAGCCTGTCCAAGCGACCTGAACCTGGATAAGCCTTGTTCGCGAAGTTTGCGTGCAAGGCAGACTTCAGTGTATTTGATTTCAATTCTCCAAAGCCGTGAATGGAATACCTCTTTGTCGAACTGGATCTGTCATGCTGGGGTCTTTGTTTTGGAGCACTCAGAGACCTTACCTTAGCCCTTGAGGATTCAGTGAAAGCCATGTAATTTGGGTGGTCCGAGTAACCGCTTAAATAGCTTCTTGACCCATCACTCTTTGCAGGAGTAAAGGGGCTTCTCATAGAACTACCTCCTTTTGATGATGCCGAGTGGAAATCTGGACTATTATCAGCAGTACAGAAAGGACTTTCCTCGACCTCATGAGAGAACTTCAATGGATTTAAAGACTGAACTTCATACAAAGGAGTAGGAGCTGTTTGATGTGTTTCACAACAACTATATGGGTCAGAATTCAATGCAAGGTGTGTAGAGTGAAACAGGTTTCGGCGTTTAGAGGTGAAACGGGGTTTCCCAATATCAACCTCAAGAATTTTGTCATTCTTTCCATCATCCATATGACCAATTCTTGTCGAATGCCCCAGTTGATCCCATGATCGATCATCAATCCAGTGGTCAGACGTATACCAACCTGGGTGCATTTGCTCATAATTATCACGTGTCCTTCCACTCAACCTTGAGCCATTTCTCTGAAATTGTTGGAATAAGTTAGTTAAGCATGCATAGCCACTGCCAAATTAGTAAATAGTACTACAAAGTTTCCTAAAAGAAACTCCAAACTTACATTATCCGATTTCTTTATTTATTTATTAAATAGTCATGTTTGAAATTCGTATCCTACATATTCGGACTTCAGTAAAAATATATCGCACTCCAAATCTATAGAAAACTTGAAAAGGACTGAATTTGCATTTGTTAGACACAACCGTACCCAACACTCACCTAAGTCCAACAATAGAGCTTCAAACAGATATGAAAAGCATACCTTCAGCATTGATGATTGTTCGTATTTTGTACTCTTCGGTTGAACAGCATGTTCAAAATTTTCAGGGGTTGGTGGACCCTGTACATTAATAGAGAAATTCCGGAGTCACCAACAATTGCAAAATACACAAAAGTTTATACCAATCTAATATCTATGTAACAAATCCAACCATCTCAATCCCAAAAAATGAAAAGACGGAAGAACTATTCTGACTTACTGGATGGTGGTAGTGAGAAGATTTGCTGCTTATTCGTGAAGATTCAGAAATTTGGGCCCGCCCGGCACGAGGACGTGCTTGTTTGTGCAACAATGCTTGCATCCGTCTTAGCCATTCTGCAGTTCTCTTCCTTTCAATATGGCCTCTAACCAATGCCTGAAGCTTCACCAATCCTTTTAGTGCTCTCAAAGCCCTTCTTGCCTTTACAAGGTTAACATCCAGAAAATTAAAAAAATTATAATCAAGCAAGCAAAAAACGTCATTTGAGAAAAAAAACATTAAAGGGTCATTATTCATTATAACCACTTCACCAACATATCAAACTATTGGGTAAAAATCCTCCATTAACGACTTTAAGAGCAAGCAACCCAACAACTAAAAGCAACAAGCAAACTATCTGCTTAGGAATAAGGGGCAATCACAAATGGCCAACTAAGGTCACAAGGCAACAGGACCACATTGAATCATTTATGATTAAAGTAAGGAAATTTCTAAAATCTGGTTCCGTGGCAGATGCAGAAAACAAGTACTAGAAGCATGAAAATTTTAAAGATAACAGGCTCCAGTAGCAATGGAGATGATAGATAGTCACAGTAATATATTAAAAGTACTATAGCATAAAAAATTTAGAAATCTGACAAAAGCATAAAAGGGGAAAAAGACTTCACACAAGCCGCCCTCTACCACCCCACAGCAAAAGCTTTTTATATCATCTCCCAAACAAAAAGGTAATGGAAATACACTTAAGGAAACACATACTTTTTTCCACTGGGTTGGACCCACCCTTTCCAGTGATCAGAAAATTTGGCTTTTACCCAGAAGATTTCAACCCAAAGATATATAGAAATCTTGGACCCAGGTCATCCATTTTCCCAGAAAAGTTCCATTGCATTCAAAGCCTTCTGATCAGAAAATGCTGACAATTGGTTGATTCTTAATTGGGTAAGCAATATAATTGTTGTTATTGACCCTTAGTAAAAGGGTTGTTGCCTTGTTGGGTACCCTTTTAAGTTTTCAATACTTAGACAGCAATAATCCAAGATAATTAACACACACCCAAAATTAGATAATTTTACTTAACTCACTGTAAAACGAAAGGTTAACCCACAATACAGTAGCTGGAAGAAAGAGGACGAGCTAGAAAATGACATCGTTTCAGTAATGGGAACAAGACAGTTTTCACTAAGGCTTTGCTTTCTTCTACAGTTTCGTGCTTTCGTTCTTGAAGATATAAATATGAATTTTTTTTTCTTTTATGAAAAAACGAGGTCAATGCCGCGGAATCGGAAGAGTCGGTGGCTCAAATGAGCACGAGCGACACGTTTCTCGCGTTCAAAATGATCTTATTAGTTAATCCCGGAAATTTTCATCAAACTCATGATAAAAGGATAAGTGAGTTGAAATTAGGAAAATCAATAAAAACAAACCAGGTATCCACGAAATGTAGATTGTATCTTGACCGCAGCTAATTCCTTGCATGCCCCGTAGCTGTTGCTAACGTGAGCCACCGGGTCACGCGCACACCTACCATTGCTTCCGGTGAGCCTAACCACCACAGCGGCAGCTTGAGCAGCCGCAACGGCTGCTTCGGCAACCGCGGCAGTAGCGGCAGCCACAGCAATGGCGTGGTCGTTATTATCACCCACTGCAACATACCCACTATTCGCGTCAACAACAGAAACAGAATCTTGGAGTGGATGCTGAAGACCGCGTAGCGAGGACGAGATTGCATTACTGTCGGTGGCAGTGGAGACGGCGGAGGAGTTCTTCTCGCGGTAGGATTTAACGAAACTCCAACGACGTTTGGAAGAAGGTGGTTGCTTGTGGGAGTCTCTTCTTTTGAGACCGAGGATACTGCGGAACCACTTGGAGGCTTTGTCCATTTTCGTTTACCGTTTTGTTCTTTTACACTAAGTTTAATGCAGAAAACAGAATGGAAAGATGAAAGAAGAGATGGGTTCCGGTGTGATCCATTGGCAGTGAGAAGTGTGAGTTAGCAAGAAAGGAATGGAAATGGGAGAGAGAACTGGTTTTGGATTCTATCAAATTTTATATTATATTAATATTGATTTGTGGAATATAATTTCCTTTTTATAGTTTCACTCGGTCATTCTTATTTAACAACTCCTTTGATTACGCGAGTCTTGGGGGTTGAAAACTTCATTTCACCTTTTTATTACAATTTTCATTTTATTTTGGATAAACTGTAAAAATAGTCACTTTTGTTTACCTCAGGTTACATTTTAGTCATTTATGTTTGAAATGTTATGTTTTAGTCACTTATGTTAGTATTTTGTTACGAAGTGGTCACTGTGCCGTTAAGTTCCGTTATCTCCCTAACGGTAATCCTACGTGGCAATCCAACTAGATTTTAAGTGCCAACTTGAATTTTAAAAACGAATGAGAATAAATCTTTAATTAAATAAATTTAATTAATTCAAAATTTTAAACCTTAAACCTTAATTAAAAAAAATCCTAAACCCATTTTCACACACCTCTCTTCTTCATTTTCATCTTCATCTTCTTCCTTTTTTATTCCAATATCTTTAGTTACAAATCAGTCTCAAAGCTTGAATCTTTAAAACCCATTAACTCAAAGATTCAAAGATTCAATATCTTCTTCCGATTAAGTTTCTTTGGGTTAATTCAAATATTCAAGTTTTGAGACAGGTTTGTAATTAAAAATGTTAGAATCAAAAGGAAAGAAGATAAAGAAGACAAGTGTGTAGAAATGAGTTTAGGGTTTTTTAGCTAAGATTCAATATCTTCTTCCCGTTAAGTTTTTTTGGGTTAATGGGTTTCAAATATTCAAGTTTTGAAATAGATTTGTAATTAAAGATGTTGGAATCAAAAGGAAAGAAGATGAAGATGAAGAAGACAAGTGTGTAGAAATGAGTTTAGGGTTTTTTTCAACTAAGATTTAGTTTTAAATTTTTTAATTAATTAAATTTATTTAAAACAAAAGTGATTATTTTTTTAGTTTAAAACAGTGTTTTAAAAAAAGAAAAAGTAAATGTCAATTATGGGTAAAATAAAAAAAAATTAATTTTTGCGCATTAAATTAAAAAATAAATTAGACATTCAAAAAATATTAATCGAGGATTGCATTTTATCTTTTTTTATATTAGATTAAAGAGTAAATAATTTAAAATTATTTTTTTAAATGTCAATCGAGGATTACATTTTGTCCTATTTATACATAAATTAATTTATTTACGTCAAATTAAAAAATAAATTGATTATTCTATAAATAAAAATTATCAATTTTTACGGTTAAAAATTATCTACCACATATAAATATTTCATTATTTTATTAATCCTACCAATTATAATAATAAAAGTAAATAAATTTTTTAATAAAAAAAATAATTTATTCATTTTTTAAGTAAACACATACATGTCTATATTTTAATTTGATATAATTTAATTATTGTACTCTCATAATAACCAACACCTTTAATTATTTTTATTAATTTAGTAAGACCAATCTTTTTTTAGAAAATATCCACCCAACTTATATTGTGAAATATTCTTTTGTTTGTGTTAAAAAAATATTAAAAAAAAATAATTTCATCAATTTAATTGTAATAGTTAAAATTAATGTCATTATAAAAATAAAAAATCTAATTATATCAAATAAAAAATATTTTGAACCAGTACAGACAGATTAAATCAAAATTTTTAATAATTTTTTTTTTTTGAATTTTTAATAGTTTTTAAGTAAACTAGTTGAATCAATCAAACGGATGACTTAAAAACCCATTGCTTTTAGGTATGGAGCAGGTTATAAAGCAGCTTAGTGAATTCTTGGTCTAAGGAAGAATGTTGGGGGATTTTATTGGTAGAGTAGAGCTTTGAACTAATCCATTGGTTGGACAGGCATGAGGTATGAGGAATGTGGAAGATTTTGTGTACTTTACCAATATTTTGGGGGAATTGAAGATTTTCATAGCTGTATCTTTGAAGTGAATTTTGGTCAGCTAGGCTTTGTACTAAAAGCATATCTATAGAAGAGAGAATTTAATTGTTGTGGTTGTATGCTTGGAAGGATTTTTGCTCAAACCCATTTAATTGGTGTAATAGTATCTACTGGGAAATTTTTGGTTTAAGCAGACAGTGTGTTGGGAGGAGTTTTGCAGAAGCTGTTTCGATCGGTATAATTATATCATCTAAGGATTTTTGTGTTGGGAGCGTTTCTTTAGAAGGCAATTTAATGCATAGCTGATAATTGTATCTTCTGCGGGATATTCACAAAACCAAACCATGCATTTCTGTAAAAGCCAATTTAATTGACATAATTGTATATCTTAAAATGTTTTTGCTTTATCAGGATTTGTGGTTGAGAGCTTTTCTGTGGAGGCCAATTTGTTGGCATAATTATAACCCAAAAGGATTTGTGCTTTACCAAACTTTGTCGGTGCAGTTATATCCCCTAATGAAATTTTGCCAGCCTTCTTGTTATATCCCTTGAAGGATTGTTCTGGTTCTACCGGGCCTTGTAACTCACAACTTTTCTGTGGAAGCCAAGCCAGTTTGTTGGTGGGTAGGATCTTTAATGTGGAAACTAAATGGTTGGCGTAGTCGTATCATTCCCAGGATTTTTGTGTATCTCCAAGGGTTTTGCATTAAACCAAATTGCCTTGTAGTTGTAGAGCATAAGTTTAGGGTTGCTATGGAGGAGAAGTTGGGGAGTTGGATTTTGCTACTTGCTGGTATGCGGAGCAGGATTTTGTTGGCATGGAGTAAAAGTTGGGGTAAGGATTTTGCTACGAACTAGATGTTTGGCAAGGTTGATGCTAGGGGGGTTGAACCATGAATATTTGCTCGCTTCCCACATACATTCTCTTATTGGAGAGTGTTTCCTTGGACCGCATTGTGAGCTGAAACCTCCTACAGAGCAAACGTGAGCTAATAGGCACCGGAGCTTGTGTTTCGTCACTTTCTCCAATAGAATATAGAGCCGAGACTTTCCTTATTTTGTAGTAAGTTTATGGTAATTTAAGTTTTGCTAATTCTATAAAAGAAACAATACCGGACTACTTGTGCTAATACTATATAAGAAAAATAGAGCAACCTTTGTCTGATTAAGAAATGTTTGTTTGAAGAAGCAAAGTAGCAAGTGGCAAGGCATTGTCTATTTTTGACCTTTTCTTCTCTTTAACCCTTTTTCTCAAATATTTTTTTTTTCACTCTTTCAATGTTGTCTGTCTTAAAGGCTATTGACAATGATTTGAATCATAACGTTACTTATAAAACACATTCCCCATCTTTCTCTATATCATTTTACTTTGATAAAATATATAACTTAATAATGTAATTGATAAAATTAAATGTCGAGAATGAAGAAATATCGTAAAGAAAACGGAAAGAAAAAAGCACACAGATTTTACGTGGAAACTCTTTCGGGAAAAAACTGCGGGCAGAGGAGAAGAAGATTCACTAATGTCAAAAATCGAATGAATACAAGAGGAGATGACTACACTTATTTATAGGTTGAAAAACCTTATTCCAATCAACAATTAATAGAAGTAACGTAGTAAGGTTGAAACACCTTTTTCTAATTAAAATAAAATAGATGACTTATTCTAATCAAAATAAAATAAAAGAAGTCTAATTTATTTGGACTTTACTTTTATTTTATTTTACCACTATATTTTATTTTAACAAGAATTCTAGTCACCCAATTCTAACAATCTCCACCTTGACAATAATTTTTTACGAACAAGAACTCTCAACTAACAAGTTCTCCACTTCTTCCACAAAACCCCTTGAGGGGTATTCTTCAACAATGAACATCAACTAAGTCCATGCAATACTCAAACTTGGTTATGGAAAGTGACTTAGTCATCATATCTGTAGGATTTTCATTAGTACTAACTTTGCTCACAACAACATCTCCATGAGCAATAATATCACGCACAAAATGATACCGAACATCAATGTGCTTTGTTCTCTCATGAAACATTTGATCTTTCGTAAGGAAAATGGCACTTTGACTGTCACAAAATATTGTACCAATCTGAAGATCTTTATTGAATTCACTAAAGAGTCCTTTTAACCAAATAGCTTCTTTACAAGCTTCGGTAATTGCCATGTACTCAGCTTCAGTGGTAGACAAAGCAATAGTAGTTTACAAAGTAGCTTTCCAACTAATTGCACAACCTCCAATTGTAAAGACATACCCTGTAAGAGATCTTCTCCTATCTAGGTCTCCAGCAAAATCAGCATCAACATACCCAATGACTCCATCTCTAGTTCTTCCAAACTGTAAGTAAACATCAGTGGTACCTCGTAAGTATTTCAAAATCCACTGAACTACTTTCAAGTGTTCTTTACAGGGATTCACCATGTATCTACTAACTGCACTGACTGCATATGACAAATCCGGATGTGAGCAAACCATAACATACATTAGAGAACCCACTGTACTAAAATATGGAACACGTGACATGTAATCAATCTCATCATCTGATTATGGAGACAAAGCCGATGAAAGTGTGACGTGGGCTGCTAATGGAGTATTAACAGGCTTGGCACTCTGCATATTGAACCTGTAAAGAACTTTCTCAATGTACTCTTTCTGACTTAGGTACAACTTACGTGCCTTTCTATCTCTAAGAATCTCCATCCCAAGCATCTTCTTTGCTGCTCCCTAATCTTTCATCTCAAATTCTTCACTAAGTTGGGCTTTAACCTTTCTTATCTCTTCTTTATCTTTTGCTGCTATCAGCATGTCATCAACATAAAGGAGTAGATACACAAAAGAACCATCACTATTTTTCTTAAAATAAACACAACTATCAAAACTGCTTCTTTTGAAATCATGGGTAGTCATAAAAGAATCAAACCTCTTGTACCATTGCCTTGGTGACTATTTCAAACCATAGAGGGACTTTTTCAACAAGCAAACATAGTCCTCCTTTTTTGAGACTATAAAGCCCTCTGGTTGTGGCATGTAAATATCTTCCTCAAGTTCTCAATGCAAGAATGTTGTTTTTACATCTAACTGATCAAGCTCCAAATCATACATGGCCACAATACCAAGTAAGGCTCGAATCAAACTGTATTTCACAACTGGAGAAAACACGTCTGTGAAGTCTACATCGGGAATCTGACTGTAACCTTTTGCAACAAGTCTTGCTTTATATTTGGGTTCTTCAATTCTTGGAATCCCTTCTTTTCTCTTGAATATTCATTTACAATGAACAACCTTTTTACCTTTTGGAAGCTTCACTAAGTCCCACATTTTATTCTTATGGAGTGATTCCATCTCTTTTTGCATGACAATCATCCATTTTTTTGAGTCTTCACAGCTTACTGCCTCGGAATAAGTAGATGGCTCTTGATTTGCATCAATATCTTTAGCCACGTTTAAAGCATAAGCTACTAGATCAGCCTCAGCATACCTCTTCGGAGGTTTAATTTCTCTTCTAGGTCTATTTTTGGCAATAGAATATTGTGGTGATGAAGTGACTCTATTTTGAACTTCTGTACTAACTTGAGAAGTTGACTCTGTTGTAGATATTGGATCAATCTGAAACTCCACTTGCTTTTGTTGTTTTTACTGGAAGAGTCTTTAAGAGATAAGTTAGGTAACATAGCAGTTTCATAAAAAACAACATCTCTACTAATCACAACTTTTATATTTTCAGGACACCATAACTTATACCCTTTCACACCAGCTTTAAAACTAAGAAAAACACATTTAATGGATCTTGGTTCCAATTTTTCATTATCAACATGACATATGCAGGACATCCAAAAATCTTTATATTAGAATAATCAACAGGCTTACCAGACCATATCTCTTGTGGAGTCTTTTTCTCAATGGCAACGGACGGAGATCGATTGATAAAAAAACATGCAGTAGAGGCTGCTTCAGCCCAAAATGACTTCGATAAATTAGAATTCGACAACATACATTGAACCTTCTCTATGATCGTTCTGTTCATTCGTTCTGCAACGCCATTTTGTTATGGAGTATGATGAACTGTCAAATGTCTCACGATCCTTTCTAATTTGCACAATTCATTAAACTCATCAGAATAAAACTCTAAGCCATTATCTGTGCGGAGATGTTTTATCTGTTTTCCAGTCTGTTTTTCAACCATAGTTTTCCAAGACTTGAATGTGAAAAACACATCGCTTTTCTGCTTTAGAAAGAATGCCCAAACTTTTATGGAAAAATCATCAATAAGAGTTAGCATATAATTAGCTCCACCTCTCGAAGGCACTCTAGATGGTCCCCAAAGATCAGAATGAATATAATCAAATGTTCCCTTCGTGTTATAGATTCCTCTAGTGAATCGAATTCTCTTTTGCTTTCCAAAAGCGCAATGCTCACAGAACTTCAGTTTGCTAATGCCTTACCCATCAAGAAGTCCTTTTTTACTCAATTTTGTCATGTCGTTTTCACTCATATGCCCTAGACACATATGCCAAAGTCTAATAATATCATCATCTGACAAGGAAGAGAAAGTGACTGTAGCATCACCAGTAATAGTTGAACCTTGCAAAACATATAATTTTGAAGTCTTTCTCTGCCCTTTCATCACAACGAGGGAACCCTTACTAATCTTTAGAACCCCACTTTCAGCTGTGCACCTGTGCCCCTTTGAATCAAGAGTACTTAACGAAATCAAATTCCTTTTCAATTCTGGTACATGTCGCACGCCACTAAGAGTTCTAACGACCCCATCAAACATATTTATTTTGATTGTACCAACATCTACGATTTTACATGAAGTATTATTTCCCATCAAAACAACACATTCATACATAGCTTCATATGTTGTAAACCAATCCCGATTGGGACTCATATGGAAGGTGCAACCAGAATCGAGAATCCACTCATCGCTCAATTTAAAATTATCGACAGAAGCAAGTAGAAGTTTATCATCACTGTAGTCTTCTACTACATCAGCTTCACTGGATTGTTCTGGTTGTTTTCCCTTTTGATTCTCTACCTCCCTTTTGATCTTATTTTGTAACTTGTAGCACTATTTCTTAATGTGCCCTTTCTTCTTGCAGAAGTTACAAGTTTTACCTCTGTTTGAAGATCTCGATCTACCTTTAGATTTACTGCGGGGATCTCGTTCCTGTGTCTTCCCGCGATTATCATCACTGTTTCGATCTTGTCTTCCACGAACAATGAGACTCTCTCCCTGAGAGTCAGATCCAACCATAAGATGCTTCATCTTGTCATACGAGGCTAAGGAAGCATAGACTTCATCAACTGTGAGAGATTCATAACTATACAAAATTGTATCTCTGAAGGTTGAATACGACGGTGGCAACGAACAAAATAGAATTAACCCTAAATCCTCTTTATCATATTGAATCTCCATGGCCTCTAAATCCGAGACAATTTTTTAAACACATTTAAGTGTTCGTACACAGTCGCACCTTCTTCCAAATGATGAGAATACAAACGCTGCTTCATATGTAATTTACTGGTTAAGGTTTTCAACATACATAACTGCTGTAATTTTGGCCATAATGCAGCAGTAGTATTCTCTTTTAACACATCTTGTAGAATTTCATTTGACAGATGCAGTTGTAATTGCGTCAAAGCTTTTTGATCTTTACGCTTCTTCTCTTCATCTGTCAAATTCGAAGGTATCTTATCTAACTCTAACAGGGCATCCTTCAAATCCATCTGCGTAAGAACTGCTTGCATCTTTACCTGCCACAACGCGAATCTGGTGTTGCGATCCAATAGCGGAATATCGTACTTTAATGTCGCCATTATCGTGATCGAGACTAGTAACTCGAAAAAGCTCTGATACCAATTTGATAAAATTAAATGTCAACAATGAAAAAATATCGTAAAAAAAACAGAAAGAAAAAAACACACAAGTTTTACGTGGAAACCCTTTCGAGAAAAAATCACGGGCAGAGGAGAAGAAGATTCACTAATGTAAAAAATCGAATGAATACAAGAGGAGATGACTACCCCTATTTATAAGTTGAAAAACCTTATTCCAATCAACAACTAATAGAAGTAATGTAGTAAGGTTGAAATACCTTATTCTAATTAGAATAAAATAGATGACTTATTCTAATTAAAATAAAATAAAAAAAGTCTAGTTTATTTGGACTTTACTTTTATTTTATTTGGACTTTACTTTTATTTTATTTTACCACTTGTATTTTATTTTAACGAGAATTTTAGTCACCCAATTCTAACAGTAATTTATATTAAAATTATTCGATTGCAATTTTTTATCCATCACTTAGAACTAGAATAAATTAAATACAAAGTATAATGAACTACAAATTAAAATATAATTGAGCCGAAATTATAAAAAATGTAGAAATAATTCAAACATGATGAGACTTAAAAGAATAAACTAAAAAAGAATGTATTCATAACATTTGCTAGAGATGAAACTCAAACTCGAATTCTTAAAATTTTTATGATGAATTTGGATGGACGATGCGTTTACTTACGGTTAGTGTAAAAATAACGATAGAATAATTTTGTAGTTACTTATCACTTAATGTAGAAAACTTTTTACAAAAATATATTTAACCCAATCCACTCCTCTGGAACTACTCACTTACAGTACTACTCTTAATGACAAAAAAAAAAAACAACAATTACCAACTCTTATTACCTAACTTCTCAAATTAGAAAAATACAACTTCACGTATATATAGTCTAATTTACATGGCTATAGATGATCCGATAGAAGTTGCACTAGACAGGCCACTCCTTTCACTTATTCCAACATCTAGAATTAATCCATTCTCACTGCTTGATCTAACTTTCGTAGAATTTTCTTTCATGATGCTTCCAATTTTACAACTCGTGAATCATCCAAGAGAGGTGAAGGATAGCAATGAGCCATCAGGACGTGCTGCTCATGCTCCTACTATTGAGGATATCTGTGGAGCAACGCAAGCTCATGGCTCAAATGCCAATGAGATGTTATAGTTGATGAAGTGGATGAGCATTCAGCTCTGCCGTCAAGTTGGCAGAATGACACCTCTCCTGACCAACGTAATAAAAAGAGTTGTGTGTTTGGTTCAATCAGTGACTTTCAGCTTATAGCTTGAAGTTCAAATTTAAACATTCATACACTTAAAATGATTTAAGTTGTGAAACACATAAGAACACATAGGATATAGATTCAAGATCTTGCTTATGGAAGATGGAGCTTTTTTGAGTTTATTTTTGGTTGGACTAATGCAAATATACTTTCATTATTGTTTTTACCTATGGTTGGAAACTCGCACATTTTCAGCACTGTCCTAGCGTCGGGTGATTTTTCCTAGTTTTTCAATTGTCTCTCTACTTTCCCAGTCATTCTTTGAGTACGTATTTTTGGGTCTTTACTCTTTACCGAACAAAAGTAAAAATAAAGGTACCTGCCGTTGTCGGCCCCACCAGAAGCGATGGAGTGACCAACAGTCTAATTGCATGCAAGTTCATAAGAACTCCGGTTAATTAAAAAAATCCATTTTCAATATTCTTTCATTTGTTTTTGTATTTTCTCTTTTCATTTTACTTCCTTTTGGCTTCTTGAAAAATTCACACACTTGCTTAGACTTTATTTTTCCATCTACACATGCAAAGTTTCATATGAATACATAGGATTTTATACTTGAAAAGGAAGGGAAAAAATAACCCTAAAAATACTTTTTTTCTTTTAAATGGTTTGTTTTTTTTTGTTTCGCTTAACGGGGTGATAGCTTTTAAGCTGGTTATCGTTGTTCTTTTTTTCCCTCCCTCTAACCCTCTCTCTTTCAAGCTTTATATTGCTATCACTAAGGCATATAATAAGGCATGAGCACCTGCACAGTTTCAAGCTTGCCATTTCCAAACTTCAACGAGCACATAGATACTGGAATTGCCATGCAGTTTCTTTTACAAGGACACTTCAAGATCATAGGCCATTATGTATGTTGGTCTTCCATGTAGAAACCGATTGAATCGAACATCAACAGTTGTTCTATCAAGCAGAACATCCGGGTGCCGTTGTTGACTACCACAACCATACAAAATCCCAGTGAAGTGATTTCGACGCCTTTGCAATTATCTAACAATCCATGGATCGAATCAATAATAACAAAGATCACTGACTTAAGGAAAAAGAATGTTGAGACAATCCATTGGCCGAAAAGGGAAGCTTCGGGATCGAGTGCTTCTTTGGAGAATCATAGTTTGGGGCTTCAGTTAAATGGGCAAGCAACGGAACATGATGTTTGGTAATGGTTCTGGGAATCCTTACCTGCATGAAGGTGCCAGTTTGGGGGCTTATGAGTAGGAGAGCAACCATGGGGAGCATCAGGGGTTTGCGCTTTTGCACTTACTTACAACTTGTTTTGAAGCAGTTGGATCAAAATGTTAGAAGTTGGAGGTTTAGAAAATTAGAATTGTTGCTTGAGTAATGAATATCATTGTTGCTAAAAATATTTCGTAAAGATATTTAGCCAATTTGCATATTTTTCATGAGTCGGAAAAACAAATCAATTAAAAATTCAACTAAAATTGTAAAAGTAAGCTCTTGAGAAAACAAATTGTTTAAAAGAAAACTTAAACAATGAACTGATTGAATGGTTTTGCAAGTTGTCTTGCATAGTATTAACTCTAAAAAATTCATTAAAATTTGATTCCAAAAGGGCTCTTTCTTAAATTTACGTCCTCAACTTAATTCTTATCAATTTAATAAAGTATAATAATTCATTAACAAGTATCCCAATGTATTTCTTTAACAATGGGGGATTTTTGTAATTATTTGAAATACATAAAACTTCCAACACAGAAAACACTGTTGCCATCAACCATTGTATATCTCAGTTGGGAGGTCTTGCTTCTTTAAGAGGAATTGCTATAAGCCGCCTAACTACTTACTACACCGAAGCTCTGACACTTCGAGTCACAAGGCTTTGGCCTCATATTTTTCATATTACAACTCCTAGGGAGCTTGACAAAGTGGATGACGACAATGGTACCGCATTGAGGCTCTTGAATCAGGTGAGCCCAATTCTGAAGTTTGCTCATTTCACATCGAATGAGATATTGTTGAGAGCCTTCGAGGGGAAAGACAGAGTTCACGTTATAGATTTCGACATCAAGTAAGGACTTCAGTGGCTTAGTTTGTTCAAGAGTTTAGCTTCGAGGACTAATCCACCAAGCCATGTTAAAGTTATCATTATCGGAGAATGCAAGCAAGAGCTAAACGAAACGGGGACATGCTCATAGGATTTACCAGAGCACTGAATTTGCCTTTTGAATTCCATCCAGTTGTAGATAGGTTAGGAGATATAAGATTGTGGATGCTTCATGTAAATAAGGAGAGTGCAGTAATGAATTGTGTGTTTCAACTGCAAAAGACACTTTATGATCGAGACGGGGGCATTTTGAGGTACTTTTTGGGACTTACTCGTAGCACAAACCCTACAGTAGTCACCATGGCAAAGCAAGAAGCTGAGCATAATGTCCTCAGCTTACAAACAGGAGTTACCAATTCATTGAGATACTACTCAGCCATATTCGACTCAATTGATTATAGCCTTCCGTTGCATAGTCCGGTTAGGATAAAAATAGAAGAGATGTTTGCAGGGGAAATCAGAAATATAATTACTTGTGAACGAAGTAACAGGTTTAAAGGCAGGGGCGGAGCCACTTTAAGGCTCAAAGGGCTATGGCCCCATCAAGTTTTTTTTTTTTTAAATTTAATTCTTTGTAAATTTATATTATGATCCTCCCAAAAATATAAGTAGGCTCTCCAAGGTTTAAGATTTTTGCATTTTTCCCTTTTGTACATATATTATAGTCTCTTTAAAATGGTAAATTTTTAATTT
Organism: Kokia cookei; assembly: GCA_039519145.1. Classification (NCBI taxonomy): domain Eukaryota; kingdom Viridiplantae; phylum Streptophyta; class Magnoliopsida; order Malvales; family Malvaceae; genus Kokia; species Kokia cookei. The sequence continues at coordinate 36,601,573 of CM076905.1, forward strand.
AAGCCTTTTATAATTTATAAAATTTTAAATTAGTAATGATAAAATTACATTTTGATCTCATAAAAAATAATAAAAATTTAATTTAACATTTTAAAAATAATAAAAATATAAACTATTAAAATGATGAAATTATATTCGTACTATTGTAAAAATATTCAATTTAATTTTGATTCAGTTTTGAAAAGTGGAGGAAGTTGATGGAGCAAGGTGGGCTCAAATGCATGGGGATTAGGGAAACGGGGGACTTCTACAGAGCCAAATGTTGCTAAAAATGTACTCTTGTGAGAATTACACTAAAGTTGGTTTGATCAACCACTTTATTCAGTCTCGGCTTGGACACCAATCGACGTGACAGGCAGCTCAACCTCATTTTATAAGCCAAGTTGATTGCTTTGTCATACATACCATCTCTTTTGAATTTGATTCCATTCTTTTCATACACAAAGGGATAGAATTCTTAGTAAGTAGGGAAATCTGACATTATATTTTCTATTCTTTGTTGCAGTTAAGATTTGGTTTGTGATGGTTGAACCCATTTATATAAGTACAGTAGTTTAATATATTGACTCAACTGGATTTCAAGACAGATTAGATTTTAGAGTCTGTAATATTGGAGTTTTAATTTATCATGAAATTCATTATAACAAGCATATTAGAATCACGAGTAACATAATTGATATCTTTATCCTATAGTTAATGGAATATTTGCATGAGGAATATCTATTGACATTAAAACCCCGATAATCAATTCATGATATGCTAATGTCTTAACCAAATGATTCAATCTTTGATAAACTTGACACCCACTTTATCAACTTGTGTGATGACCTTCATTCTCTTATTTCTCGGCATCTTCTCCTTTTGGCTTTACTCTTAGAATAATAGAGACAAACAAAACTATCTTTTTGATGTTTTCTTCTATCAAAACCTTCAAACCCTATCACTTTATCTTTTATTTTTAAGCTACACATGAACGCCGCTAATATCTTTTTCAATTTGTTAATTCCGATGATATTTTCTTACAATTTGGTCCACTAAAAAATTTCACTTAAAACGATGTCTCTTCAAATTATTCTTCTTCTTATCATCCATCAATACCTTGAGCATGATTTTCTCAATCCTTGGACCATTTGCATGTGACATCTTGTCATTTGTATAAATTTTACAAGGAAAATATCTATATTTGTATTTATGTATATTTTTATTCGTTAATAATGTATTAAATATTAATTAAATTCTTATTTTATATATTTTAAGATATTGTTAAGGGATTTTTAACTCCTTTGAAACAATAAATGTACATATAACGGCAGGTGGAGACACCTTTCATTGAATTATTTATGTAATTGATCTCATACGAAAACTCAAATATGAACAACAATAGACACGTGACCTTCATTAATCAGAGAAAACTCAAACGGGGCATTTTTTGCCAAAATCGGGTTCTCAAAATTACAAAATGAGTTTGCAACACGAAACTCCTTTACAACACGTATTGCTCATGCCCATGTTCTCAAGCTTTCTACCTTGCTTAAAAAAATATGACATTGTCTTGTCTAGGGAATGCCACTTTATAACATTTTCCTATATTGAGGGCAATTGCTATGAGACTGGGCTTCACTAGCCACAACCTCGCTCACAGGCAGCACCTCGCCAATTATATCATCTTCCCTAACACATGCATGCTTGACATGTGGAGTGCCTCCAACCTACCTTGTCGAAGCTAGGTGTTTAGTCTCCTCCTGGCATGGAGCATGCATACATCCCACATAAAATTTCATCAACCCCACATTAGTCTAATTGCAGTTAGATTCATTGAATCCACTAATCCATCACCACCTAGTTAAAAAGGTTATCATGTCTCCTAAGAGGTCATCCACGGTAAAATTAATACGGATATATGTCGAGGCTTAAGGGCAAATGAGACAATTGATCTCACTTATAAATACTCTTTCTTGACCTTAAGAAAGATCTTCTTTAACCTCTTTTCCTTATGCTAGTGTTTGCGCAATTTCTCTCGTAACACATCATCATCATCATGTGAATCACTATCTCTTTTGTTTATCATTTCTTCCTCAATAAATATATTATATTTGTATTATATCTGCTCAATTTCTCTAGTAACACATCACCACCACGTGAATCAGTATCTCCTTTGTTTATCATTTCTTCCTCAACAAATATATTATATTTGTAGTATATTTTAGCTAGTTAATGGAATCATATAATTGTAGTATCTAACATATCTAATAGAATTTATCATCACAGATCAGGAGAATCAAATAGCTAGTAATTTAAGTCTAGGCCTGGTATAAGTTAAACTCAATTACACCCTTTTATTTCAATAAAAGAGGCACTAATTTATCAACTTATATAACTTTTACAGCAAACTAATCAGTTTCATTTCACTCAAACTTCAAAAACTATATGGACAACCGACAGAGCACACACACTATATATATATATAAGCTTGTTTACGTATCTAACAAGAACTCAATTTGATATTTGTATGAATAATAAGAAAAGAAGTGAATTGAGAAAAACAAGGTAGTTTGATACGCCACTCTAACTGGACAAGTTACTGTACAGGAAAAGGGATAGAAATAGACAAGAAGGTGCATGTCGGGTCTGGAGTACATGAAGCTAAGATTTTGCCGCTAATGTCAGCGTCAAAGTTTGAGCTAACATCCACCTCTAAATTATTTTATTTCCATTCTCTTCCTTCTCAGAAACTAGCAGCTGTCATTCTCAATAGGCTTCTTCATAAAATCAAAGTAGACAATGTTGAACCTCCCGGGATTGGATATATATCTTTTCTTTTTCTGGGATTAGATGAATTGATAAGATTTATGTTTTAAAGCTGGAAAAGGAAGCAAAAATCCAACTACGATTTGATCCAACGGACATTAAAATATTTCTAAAAAATAGGCGTCAAGCTGCACGATTTACTGTAAATTGATAACAAAAAAGGAAAAAAACATAGCAAAGTTCAATCTGCACCCAGAATGGTAGGTAGCGTTAATCTATTTCTGGACTCCTTCTAAGCTGCAGGTTTATGAGACACTTCAAAGCTGCATTCAACAGTGCTTCCGGAAGGCGATACTACTATTTAAAAAGTTTTGAAGTTAGATTTCACCTTCATTATGAAATTACCAAAATGTCAATATTTTCAGCTAAAGCTTTTATTAGATTTTCATATCAATTTTTTATATAGATTTATTACATAAATAATTTTACTTATATTGTAGGTCATAATAACGATAAGAGTTAAATTAATTTTAAATCGGGATTTTAATCCATTATAAATTGAGAATACATAAAATTTATGTGTTGGTCTGATGATTAAAATATTTACCATTTCGAGTGTGACCTGAATTCAAATCGTATTATTCCTAAAACTTTACTTTTCTCTTGTAGCTCACCAATATTATTAGTGATGTTGGATGCAACAATATTATTGCTTCATTTGGGGAGGGAGAGGGAGAGGAGAGACGGGTGGGAGATTTTTATTTTATTTAATATTAATATAATTATTTCTATTTAATATTAATATTAATATAAAATTATTATTCATATTTTTTAAAATATTTATGTAAATATTTTTTGAATTTTTAAATTCAGGATAAAATTCCAAAATATTTATAAATTTTGAAGTTTAATTTTTTAAAATTATGATTAAATTAAATGAGTAAAGTTAAATGCTAAATTTGTTATTATACTCATTTTTTAACTATCATGTTAGTTTATCATTCGTGATTTTAAAAATAGTTATCGAAAATAATTGAACTATATAATGTGAGTGCTTAAATTACAATTTTTTTTTTATTTTTGGTACCTAAAATAAGAATTTATTTTTCTCTGTCCTCTTCATATTCCAAATTTTTTATGGGTACAATTTGTATTAAGGGAACAAATCTAATGTTAAGGCATTTGGTGCCCCACAGAAAATTCAGAATTTTAGATACATCAATATCTCAACAATTACAACTAATTTTATTTAATAATAAGAAGATCATATGAAAGTCGATTGGGGAGAGATTTAATATATTACATATAAATATATATTTTTTACTTAAACTAATTAAAACCAATAAACGTTATATACAATATGGGCATGAAAATTAGATTTTTTTTTTAACTAACACACAAATATTTGCGAACCGTTTTCTACACACAACAAGATTTCATA